>CM038674.1:483350927-483530927 GCA_021605145.1 Aegilops bicornis
CATCTGCTTGTCGCGGTGCAAAAGTTCACCAAGTGGATAGAAGCAAAGCCAATTAAGAAATTGAATGGGCGAAATGAGGAGCGTTCGGCCGGCTGTTGGCTCGATGAGCTGCCGGCCGTCCTCTGGAGCAGGCGCACAACTCTGAACAAGTCAACTGGCTTCACGCCTTTCTTCCTCGTCTACGGTGCCGAAGCCGTCATCCTGACGGACATAGAAGGCGACTCCCCTCGAGTCACCATGTACACTGAAGAGGAGGCAGAAGAAGCACGACAAGACGGTGTCGATCTGCTGGAAGAGGGCGGCTGTTAGCACTCAGCCGGTCCACCATCTACCAGCAGAGCCTGCCCCGATACTATAACCGGAAGGTCAAGCAAAGATCCTTCCAAGAGGGATACCTTGTGCTCCAACAGATCCAGCGGACAGCCGGCCAGCACAAGCTCTCGGCACCTTGGGAAGGCCCTTCATCATCAGCAAGGTGTTGGGCAACGACTCCTACTACCTCATCTACGCTCCGAAGCCTCGATCACGCAAAAGAGATGACTCTAGCAAGGAGACGGAGCGACCATGGAATGCAAACCTCCTTCGAAGCTTTTACAGTTGATGGAGTATGTACCACGCCAACTTTTGTATTAAGTACGGAGACTCTGGGTCCCCCGAGAAGATCTCGGGGACTGCCCTCTTTTATCTATATGATAAGTATTACGCCTGTCATCATGTTATTTCATTTGTCCGTCTGGCACCGGATTCGACCAGTCGACCGGGGGACTCGCCGCGTTATACTCAAGTTTTCTCCTGCCAGAGGCGCAGCTCGCAGAGCGACTGTTCCGCCAGCAGGAGTTAAGGCAGAAAGGGTGTCTGCATGAAAAATGGCGAAGGACCCAGAGCATGCATGCAGTCCAAGCCTACTTCCCACTTCGCCGACCGGCTGCTACTTAACTTGCTAGAAAACTCTAATCGGCTAAGTAGTTGTCTCCCGAAAGTGGCCAAGTACTTTACCCAGCCGCAGTTCGCAGAGCGGCTGTTCGGTCGGCAAGACGGCAACCAAGGGAAGGCGGCAAAGGAAAAAGCCAAAGAGCAGAAAGCAAGGAAATATAGAACTCGAAAAAATATATACATATCAAAAGGCCCT
Source organism: Aegilops bicornis (assembly GCA_021605145.1). NCBI lineage: Eukaryota > Viridiplantae > Streptophyta > Magnoliopsida > Poales > Poaceae > Aegilops > Aegilops bicornis. Next base: position 483,352,057 of record CM038674.1, read on the forward strand.
TGGCCGACATTCAACAGAAGTTTGAAATACACCCCGCGGGAGCGGAGGAGTAGGTGGTGCCGGTTGGTGGAGCGGCCGACTGGTCAGTCTCCGCTTGGTTGCCTTCAGTAGCAGCCGGCTCGCTCGGGCGCGGTTCATTGCTGGAGGCGCGGTCGAGCTTAGGCTGGCCTCCTCTTCGCCTTCTTCCTCCTCCTCGTCTTCTTCCTCGCCGCTGGAGTCGATCACCTCGGCTGAGTCCTCGCCGTCCTCCGGGTTCAGCCCGAACCATTCTGGTGGCGCCTCGGCGCCGTTCTCGGCCCGCTCCGGGATGAAGATGCTAGTGTTGGTAAACTCGGCGATTGCTTCCGCGCGCTTGACAAGGTCATCCTCCACTGCCACCAGCTCCTCCTGGCCTCCTCGCCAAACATGGTCAATCGGGCTAGATTTAGCCCAGGGTACCACGCCTGACAAACTCAAGGCCCGGCGCTCCAGCTCGGGCCGGGAGCCCTTCCAGCCTCAAGACGGGCCGCCGCCACCTCCCGGCTGGCCGGGCGGTCCAGCTGGGCGTAAGCGTGGAGCTGCATGTTTAATGGCTGTGGTGGCGATCGCCTGACCTCCAACACACTAAAGTCGGCGTAGCATCCGATGAGCCGGCCGAAGGCGGGCCTGGATGCTGAGAAACTTCTCGCTAAGGGTCCGGGGTGCGTCAGCAGCGATCTCCACACCTGCTACCCTCCACCCTTCGTGATCGTCCTCGATAGCCTGGTTGGCAGCGACGGAGTGACCGGGGAAGAAGTCTGCTCAAATAGAGAGCCAAAAAGCCGAAATTAGAAACAAGAAACCGGCCTGATCAGAAGCCGGCGGCTCGAAGAAAGAATAAAGAAGGAAGCTCACCGTCAACCATGTCTTCAATCTCACTGAAGCCAGCGGTCAGCAAGGAGGCTAACCTCCTTGTCCTCCGCCTCCTTCTGGGTCTTCTTGAGAAGCTCCGCCTGCTCCGCCAGTTGCGTGACCAGCCGGTCACGCTCTTCGGCCAGCTTGCTGCACTCCGCCTCCTTGGCATGCAGCACGGTGTTGGCTGCGCCCAGCTGCTGCTGCAAGGCGGCGTTGGCCTCTGCAAAAGTAGAAGAAGAAAAAGGCGTCAGTAGCCAACAGAGAAGAAGTACAATCGCCGGGGAGATCCGGCCCGACTGCTCAGCAGTCGGCTCGAATCTCGGGGACTATAGCCCGTGGGTGCACCAACGCGCCCCCGCAGAGAAAGAAAACAAGAGTTACTCCCGCTTTCCGACAAGTCGGCGACCCGTTGGGTTAGCTCCTGGACTTTGGAGTTGAAGACGGTCGCACGAAGGTTGTGATAATCCTACAATGAAGATATCATATAATGTTAGTACTCGGAGCTTGCCAATTAAAAGTTCTGAGTCCCCTGATCAGCAGCCGGCCCGAAACTCGGGGCCTACACCGAGTGGGTGCGTTGGCGCGCCCCCACGGAGAAGTATAAAAGTCAAAAAGCAAGAGGTATACCCGGACGGCTGCTCGCGACTCCAAGAACGCATTGTTGCAACGCTTAAGAGTGTCGGCCTCGGCCTGAAGCTTGGCTTGGACGTCTAGGATTACCATGTTCAAAGGGCCCGTCCCGCCTTGCCGCACCCACCCAGTGTGCGTGGCGCTGGTCGACTCGGCGTCCGGGATTGAAGAGCTCGTGGCGGCGGTCTCGCGGGCAGTGGTCAAGATGCAGCCGCATTTTGGCGGCCGTCGGGTGCGGACCTCGGGAGTTGGGTTTGTCGCCATCTCGCCTCCGGGCCGATGGCGCCGGTGGATCACCGGCTGCTTGTCTCGCGCCTCCTCGTATATGGCGGCGGGGCACGCGATTACGTCTGACATGAAGACATCGCCGCCGTCCCTCTCCATGATCAGGTGCTCGTCGCCGGCTCCCCCAGTCGGCGCCACGAATTCTGGTGGCGATGATGCGGAGTTCAGGGGTGTGACGAATATCACCGACTGACGGCATGCGGCTTCCTCGGCCTGCTTCTTTGCCGTGGAAGCAGCCTCGGCCTCCGCCAGCTTCTTCAAAGTGGCGGCCTCCGCCTTGTCCGCCTCCGCCTTCTCCACGCGGGCGGCTTCCTACTCCTCACGTGCTTCCCGCGCGTTTCGCTCTGTCGCCTCCCGGAGGTCGGCGGCCGGATCGATTCACCGGGTGGTGGTAGAGGTATCCACCGACCCAACGATGGAGGCGGCGGCCGACTTCTCGAGAGAGAGCAGAGCCCTAAAATCAAGAAAATAGAGCAAAGGATATTCAGAAAGAATCAACAAGGAAAGAAGAAAAACGCAAGAAAAGATACTTATGCCGACACCATGAGAGGCACCTTTGGGAGCTTCTGAAATTTGGCCGCCTTCGCAGCGGCCTCCTTCCGCCGGGTCGCGGCAGTCGGGTTCTTGGCCTTCTTTGGCGCGCTGCCGAACAAGGCGGCGCCCTGTTTTCGCTTCCGCGTGCCGCCTTGAGCAGTCGGCTCGGCGGAGGGGCCCGCGTCCGTCTTGCCCACGCCTTGTGAAGGGCGCGGCTCGTCTTCCTCATCGTCGTCGTCGGGCCAGGTCTCGATGTCGCCTTCCTCGGAGCCCCCGGATCCATAGACGCCGCCTGTTGCGGTGTCCTACAAGGCGGCCGCCCCCAAGTCGGGGTCGTCCATGTCGCTCATGGCCCGGTCCGGCGCGTAGTCACCACCCGGCCCCACGACGGCTGCCGTCGCTGGACACATGTATATCTGCATCCCAAAGTCCGACTGCTCAAGACCACCAGGCGGAATCAAGATGAAGTATTAAAGAAGGGAGAGGCTGAAAGACTTACGGAGGGTGGCGGGTCCGCGCGGGAGTATGCCGGCTTGCCGAACTGCCAGGACCCCTCTAGCTTGAAGCCAGAGATTTTGTTCACCAAGTTGGACACCTCGGCAGCCGACATCTCCTTGTTGCTCAGCCGGCATGGGTCGCGATGCCTACTCATCCGACTGATCAGGTGAGGCCGGCCTTGGAGCGGGAGAACCCGGCGCGCAACGAAGGCAACGATCAAGTCGGTCGCCTTGAGGCCCTCGGTGTTGGTTAGCTCCCGGAGTCGTTGGATGGCGGCGGCGCCGTCTGCCGACACCGGCTTCGGCTTGTAGCCCCAGCTGGCCTGAGGCTCAGCCGGCGGGCCGGCTACATAAGCCGGCAGGTTGAGGAAGTCGACGGCCAGATCCATGTTCTCCACGTAGAAGTAAGATTGCTGCCACATCTTAATCATCTGTGGCAGCTTGATGGTGGGGAAGGCGTTTTTCGATGACGGCCGGCGAACTGCGATGAAAGCACCGCATTGGGCGGGCACCTCCCGGACGGAGGTGCCCAGCTCTGTGTAGAAAAATGCTCCTCACAGCTTGATGGTGGGGAGGATGCCGAGATGGCCTTCGCACATCGTGACGAAGGCGGCCAGGAGCATCACCGTGTTGGGCGTAAAGTGATGAGGCTGGAGGTGATAGAACTTGAGGAACAAGCGGAGTAAGCCGCTCGGCGGCAGGCCGAAGCCGCGGATGAAGTGCGAGCGGAAGACGACCCGCTCGCCCTCCCCCGGCGCCCGCGATATCTCTCCCTCCAGTGGCACGCGCGCCTTCACGAAGCCCGCGCCGGGGAGACACCGCGTGTCGTGGAGGAAAGTGATGTGGTCTTGGTGGACATTTGACCCGTCCCAGTCCCCTCAATGCTCGCGCGCCATGGAGGGCTCGACAAAGAGAATGGCGCTGCAGGAGAGCTGAGATTGAGGCGGGGCCAAGAGGGCTCGGAGATGAGCGGCGGCGGTGCTCCGGCGGAGCTCGGGAGCGCTATGACGAGAGGAAGAAGAAGGAGGGAAAATGAGGTGGAGGGGCGCAAGTGCTTCGCCGCTCCTTCTCCTCCGCTACTTATGGCCTACGGGCTATGAAGCCGGGGGGCGGGCGTGGGATTGTGGGATTAACTGTGCCCACGACCCCATGCTCCCGCCTTTACCGCGCGAGTTACTACGCGCACTAACTCCATGGGGAAACCCAACCGCCCACCTCGGCCGCAGCGGATCCGCTCGCGTGCCGAGGCCCGGTGGTGGTGGGCCCAGCCTACAGTCGCGTCCCATCACGCGCGTGGGCTGGCAGGCTGACCCGGCTGGCTGGCGCCATGTGGCACGCCCACGACGGGCGTCGGGCCTAGAAGCTTAGCCAACATGCCACCCAGTTCCCACTGTTGCTTTTGAAATTCCAGATAAATCCGACTGGATGTGGCCGACTCCTTCAGGTGGCTTGCCTGGAGTCGGATGAAGTTTCCACCCATAGCACCCGGAGGAGGAAACTGTTGAGGCTTCTCGGCCCCTCAGCCGTGGCGCCTCACCAGCTTCGGGGACTACTATCGGAGTAATGGGCCACGGGTAGCTTAGCCCGAGCCCCAGAACCTTTCAAGGCATCAGGGCCGGCTGCGCTCCTCAAGACGTCAGGATGAAGCGCCGCCTTCTGGTGGCCGGCTGGCCAAACGGCCGACTGCCGGAAGACGGCCATGCTTAGGAACACGGCTCCAAGACGGGCGGACGCCTGGCAGGTGGCCCCCAGAGAGGCCGACTCCGAGCAGTCGGCCCATGGCGCCCTCAAAGTCTGCGCCCCCATTAAGAAGACAAGACACAGTGAGGCCACAGTGTGGCCCATCACCCCCGTATCCAGGGTCGGACGTGGCCACAGTGCTCCATACGGGCGGAGATCTCCGCCCGGCGCAACACTGTTGCTGCTCCGCCCCTGACATCACTCCTGTTAGGAGAAGCCCTACTCCCACGACTGTATGTCGGTACGACCCGAAGATGGCGGGCCCTACCGATCAGCGAGAGCCCGGAAGATGGCGAGAGCCTCACCAGACGGACCCGAGGCTGGCCGGCCCCCAACAGTCGGCCCGCCCCTTCCTCGGGGCCCACACGCCATTAACCGGGTAAGACACGAAGTGGTTAGTTGATCTCCGCCAAAGCGGCGGGATCAGAGCCGCACTCCTCGACCCAAAGAAAGGCTATTAGTGTTACGGCTACAGAATCAGCAAGCCGACAAGACCGCATGCGGCCGGGGCGGCCTGCTGGCTCAGACCACCTGCACTGGCGGGCCCACTCAGCACGGGCCCCAAAGAATGACAGAGAAGCCGGCGATCAGAGAGACTGACAACCAGGTCCTACACCCGGCCATATTACCATTGTACCCCTGGGGGGAGGCCTATATAAACCCCCCAGGGCACCCATGCAAAGGGTTGAAACCTGTTACAATTAGACTCATACCTAGGGGGAGAACAGAGCAAGCCTTGCCTTCTTCCACCTCTAGCATGCAGCTCGAGGAGCACCATTTGTACTCACTTGTGCCTTAGTGATCATACGGAGACCCCATAGAGCAGGACTAGGGGCGTTATCTCCCAGGAGAGCCCTGAACCTGGGTAAAGTGCGCCGGTGTTCGTGTCTACGCCTCATCACGCTTCCAGGCACCAGCGACATTCTACTCGCTCCCACCATGATAAGCCATCCATTAGCATATGTCTCACCCAACCCCCGACATCTAGGGTTACATGGAGTCGGTTAAATAAGACGGACTCTTCACAGATGGTCGCCTAGGTTGCCTTCTACCCCAAGGAGAGTCCAATCTGGACACGGCTATAGTCTTCGGCATTCGTATCTTCATAGCTCCTCAGTACGGCCCAATGAATAACAGGTCGGACGCTCGAGGATCCCTTAGTCCAGGACTCCCTCACCAAGACTTACAACATTGGCGAACTCATTCTACGCCTGCCGAAGAAGAAAAAGGATAAACTCAAGCCCAAATGGGAGGGTCCCTTCATAATTCACAAAGTTCTCACCGGAGGAGCGTACCGTCTTCGCGATGCATCAGACAATCACCTCAAGCCAAACCCCTGGAATGCGGCCAGACTTTGAAGATTCTATGCCTAGCGCCCAACCCATTGTTCATCTCCTCCTCCCCTGAACTTTCCATTATTTTTTCTCTCTTTTCCGACTACTTTCTTCTTTTTCGCTTTAGAGCTTTGGTAATGCAGCTCGATCAAGACACCTTTGACGCATACATCTTTAAATATGTATGTCCATTATACCTGGGGGCTTCTTGGACAGAAGCTTATTATTATTATTCCTCGAGCATCAAGCTCTTCACATATGTGTTCTTCCATATGTACCTTTTCTTCTCCACTATATGCCTCGATATGACTTAAGTTTTGGCCAAGCTGGGTTGCCTGGCTCCTGTTCTTATGCCCTACGTTCCCGTTAGTTCGGCTAGGGCATAAAGGGAGCACCTCTGCGATTGTTACTGCCGGGTCATCCGCATGTGTACCTCAGACTGGGTGAAGCCGAAAGCTAGCATTCTTAAGGGAATATTCGGTCGGTGAATTAAAGACGTTTTTGCAATTACTCCATTGCGAACCCCCAGAAGTTACATAAACTATGATTTTTCCATCACAATTCGGACATGTACGTTAATACATGCACACCCAGGGAAAGGAACCCTTAACGGAACTATTCTCTCTGGAAGATGTTTCTTACGATCTCAATGTAATATAACATAACTAGCAGAATACAACTTGTCTGTTCAAGCAACTATGACCCCTACGCCTAGTTTTCCAGGCATACCCCGGTCTATTCCGCCATGAGGGTATTTGGAAACACTCCGCACCCTCGGGTCCGGAGGTTGAAGTGAAAAGGTCTGCCATGACAAATGCTATACAATTCAGCTAGAATTACATAGGATAAGGAACATACATAGTCACTTGGACTCAAACACTTCATCCTCTATATCGTCCAACAGGCGGTCCAACTTAGAATCCTGTTGGGAATATTTGGCGGCCACCTCTACTTGGTCATATACTAAACTAACGGGAATTTCTTCCCCATTTGACCCTAGCGGTCCAACCCGGGCCATTTGATTAGGATCCAGCTTCGTATATCACGTTTTCACCATGGCCCAGGCCTCTCGTGCACCCTCTTGGCAGGCTGATATCTTCCATAGTCGGATACGCCGCCGCGCTCCCTTGAACAGCTCTACAAGCTCCACCATACTTCCTGGAGGGGAGGTGGATGGCCATAAGGCCTTGGCAACACTCGCATGGCTAGCCGAGCATGCTCGTGCACTTGCAACAACCTTTGCAGCAGATCACTTGATGATCCAGACACCTCCTCTTTAGGACGGCCCGTCAATACGCCTGCAATCATAACTATATCAGTTCCATTTATCACCGAACTACTTTAAAAATAGTTCAGATACATACTGAATATGCCGACCTGCAGCTTCTTGTTCTCTTTTACGGAATCGGCTAGCTGGGCCCGCACATCCTTCAACTCTTCGCCCAGCTGGGTCTTGCAATCCTGGAGTTGCATTTTTCTCAACAATGACCTGCTTCAGCACACGTTCGCCCATAGCATGTAGCCTTTTGGCTTCTTCTTTATTCGCTTGCGCGACTTCCAGCGCCTCCTTGAGTTCCACTGACAATTATGTCATGGTATATGCAACACTGTTAACATTAATGGCATTTAATCATATTTTCTCGATGGAGGGGAATATTACCAGGTGACGCCTTCTTGGATTTCTCCAGTTCGGCGGCGACAGCAGTTAGCTGTGTCTGACACCTTTTTAACTCTTGGTCTAACATGACGTTCTTCTCCGTAAGAGCCTGGTTACGATCCTCAAATCAGTTGTGCCAACTACTTTAAGTCTCGGGGGCTACTGGCATATGGTTATCATATTTTGGGCACAGTAAACTTACCTGCACATCTGTCAAATGCTGCTTTGTGGCTCTGCTAAGCCCGTTTCGAGCAACTCGGATGTATGCGTCAGCTGAGCTGAAGGCATTGAATGCCTCTTCCGAGAACTCGGGGTCTCGTAAAACAGCCCTGCAGCGCCGATGGTTCATGGCGCTCTCTACCTCCGAGTTGGTAACGGACATATTTTCCGAACCCTCGGCCGAAGGATAGTCCTGCGTTGCTCCCGTACTGGCTCCCATTTCTCTGGCGGAGTCTAAATCCCGGTTGTTGGGAGTACGGCTGGCCGGACCCCCGGACATAGTCCGGCGGACCCTTTTCTTGGAACTAGACAAACGCACAAAGCCACAGTCAGGTGCGGCCACTGAAAAACATATTTATGGGTCCGTACCTCTTCGATGAAAGCCTTGTTGTGTCTTCACTAGCCTTCCTCTTCGAAGGCTGGCCCGGTGTGGGAGCCGATCTCCTCAGAATCGCCGAACGCCTCCTCTTTGGACCACAAGACTGTACGGTGGGTAAGATAGAATAAGAGCACTCTTTTAGAGGAGGTGTTTCTTGATTACTTACGCACGAAACGGGAAGAAGGCCAGGGTAGTCGGTGGTGATGGCCACTTCTGTGCCATCATAGCTCGTCTGGTAAAACACTCCCTCCGCGAGCACCACGAATATATCTGGATCCTCCTCAAACCCAGGATCAAGCTCCCGGTTGTGGTTCTCCGGCTGTGGGGCGGGACTATGAAGTACTTCGGTGACCTTTCGCCAGTGCTGTCATAACAAATGGATTTGATTTATCAAAATTAACCCGGAAGTGGAATGAGTGAAACAGAGGGGTTGAGGCTTACCCAGCTGGGGGATCATACATAGAATACCCATCTCTGCACTTAATGCGAAGAAATTCCTCTTCCTCCCCTTTAAACAGCTTGGCCAATATCTTAGCCAGGCGGCGGGGGTATGCGGACCTTTCCGGCCACAACGGGAGGCGTCATCCTCTCCATTATAGTTCCACATTGGCAGCCCTCTATATTGAAGCGGCTGAACCCCTCGCACTATGGAGGTCGCCATTACCTTGATTATTGTGAGTCCAGACACAGCAAGCATCTTTATGTTGCTCATGAGTTGACGAACTTCTGCGCTGTCATCCTCTTCAAGACTCCGGGGACGCCAACTGTGGCGTTTCTTCAGCGTAACACTTGCAAATTCAGGAAGACCCTTTCGAACTGGGTCGGGAAGCGCGACGTCCTCAATGTAGAACCATTCGGAACGCCATTCTTCAGATGCCTTCCTGGGAGTGCCGGACAGATATCCGGTATCAGCGATACGCCATACTTCGGCTCTGCCCACTTCAAATATTGACCCCTCATGATTGCGCGGGACAAGACAGAACAACTTCCTCCACAACTCAAAATGGGCCTCGATGCCTAGAAATAGTCCGCATAAGGCAACATAACCTGCGATGTGTAGAATAGAGGTAGGGGTGAAGTTGTGCAGCTGGAGGCCATAATATTCCAGAAGCCCTCGGAGGAACGGATGGATTGGAAATCCGACGCCTCTTACCAGGTAGGGGACGAAACACACCCGCTCTCCCCCAGATGGATTGGGGAAGCCTTCTGCCTGAGTCTCACCATTGAAGGAAGCTAACCCCGCTCGAACAGGGACTAGGTCTGCAGGAGGAAGAAATCCCTGCATTTGTAGCTTCGTCAATTGGCTGTGGGACACAGAATACCTCTTCCACCCGCCTTTCTCCAGGCCGGAACAGGAGGAGGATCTAGGAACGCTGGCCATGTTGGAATGGTTTCTCCTACCAGTCTTCGGGATTTTTCTCTTCGGGGTGCCGAATGGATCTAGGATCCAATCTCTTTAAATAGGCGCTCTTCCTTGCCAGGGCGGGGTGCCATTTGCAAAAATACCCTGACCTTCTTCATTCGCTCGACACGTGGAAGACGAAGTTATTTGACGCACAGAAGCCGACGGGAGTAACATTGATCAACGGCCAAATACATTACTTGGAGGTCATCGGAGGAGGAACCCGCCTTGCAATGCCGAAGACAATTTGTGTGCCGAACACTTTGTTATTGAAGACTGGTTTGGGGGCTACCGAGGGAGTCCTGGACTAAGGGGTCCTCGGGCATCCGGCATGTTATCCATGGGCCGGAGTGATGGGATGTGAAGACATGAAGACCGAAGACTGTACCCGTGTCCGGATTGGACTCTACTTGGCGTGGAAGGCAAGCTTGGCAACCGACTATGTAAATTCCTTCTTATGTAACCGACTCTATATAAACCCTATATCCCCCCGGTGTCTATATAAACCAGAAGGGGTTAGTCCGGAAGAGAGATTTTTCATTACCATAGTCATATAGGCTAGACTTCTAGGGTTTAGCCATCATGATCTTGTGGTAGATCAACTCTTGTAATACTCATATTCATCAAGATCAATCAAGCATGAAGTAGGGTATTACCTCCATAGAGAGGGCCTGAACCTGGGTAAACATCGTGTCCCCCGTCTCCTGTTACCATCGATCCTAGACGCACAGTTCGGGACCTCCGCCGGTTTTGACACCGACAAAGGAGCGCGGGCGGTGCAAAGGCAAGAGGAGAGGAGGCCTTGGCGTGCAGCGAAGCAGGCAGGGCGCAGGCGGGCGCGTGGTGCGCGGCAGCGCGCGTGGCGGCAGGCCTGGTGTGAGGTCGTGGTGCAGGCGCTTGTGCACGGGCGGGCGCGAGCATGGGCTCTGCCATAGGGGCTAATGGAGGAGAAGGAAGAGGGGCAAGCTCACAGGGGGGTTTGTAGGGCACGAGACAACGGGGCTTGGGGAGGAGGATGGAGACAACGGGGACGGAGAGGAAGCAGACCGACCGGGAGGAGGAGGCAGGCCGGCGAGGTTGCAGTCCTGGTGAGCGGCGACGATCGATCCGGGGGCGAAGGGATCGGGATCTTCCCGATCCAGATCCGGAGCGAGGGGGGAAGTGGTGGTCGGGGAGATTAGGGTTTGGGTCCGGGGGAAATATGGGGAGTGGGGTGGGCCTTGGCCCAGTTGGGCAGGCCAGCTGGGCCATAGTTGGCCCAATGGGGGGGATTTTCCTTTTCTGTTTTGTATTTCTTTTTCTTTTACTTATTTTCTTTTTCTATTTATTTGTTTTAGAGTATTTAGACATTTTGTAAAAATATGTTCTCCTCCATAACTACCGATGCAATATTTGTAACACCCCGAACATTTTGTTTTTAACATTTGAAAACTTTGGGAGTTTTTCACTAATTCAAATTTGAATTCATAGCATTTTGAACTAACACGCGAATACAAACAGTAAACGGGATAACGTGGCATCATTAACAAAGTTTTCTTCTGTAGCTTAATTATCCGGGCGTCACACTGCACATTGCGGGTTATGTCGCTTTATGCGAACTATTCCTGTGTTGTGAGGCCCACTTTGAACTGTGGAGAAGGTTATTCTGCCTTGTCCACGTAACCATGAGGGATCAATATTTGAAGTGGGCGGAGCCTAAATATGGTGCATTGCCGGGACCGGATACCTATCCGGCACACCGAAGAAGGCTTCTAAAGAGTGGACCTCCGAGTGGTTCTACATTGAGGACATCGTACTTCCAGACCTAGTCCGAAGGGGTGTTCCCGAGTTCACAAGTGCTCCTTTGAAGAAACGCCACAGCTGGCGACCTTCAGAGCCTCGAGGAGGAAGATAGTGCAGAGGTTCGCCAACTCTTGAGCAAGATAAAGATGCTCGCCCAGTCCGGGTATACAATAGTCGAAGTAATGGCGAATTCCATAGTGCGGGGGGTCCAGCCACTCCAATACAGAGGACTTCCCATGTGGCACTACAACAGGGAAGATGACGCCTCTCGCTGCGGCCGGAAGGGTCCAGACACCCCTGCCGCCCTGGCCAAAATATTGGCCGAACTGTTCAAAGGGGAGGAAGAGGATACTCTATGTATGGTCCTCCTAGCTGGGTAAGCCCCCAACTCCTCTGCTCTACTCATTCTACTCCCTGAGCTACGTTTAACGAACGTTAACCCGTCAATTTACAACAGCACTGGCGAAAGACTTCCGAGGTGCTTTACAGCCCCGCCCCGCAGCCCGAGGGCCACAATCGGGACCTTGACCCCGGATCCGAAGAGATCCGGATATATTTCGTGGTGCTCGAGAATGGGGTGTTTTACCAAACGAGCTATGACGGCATAGAAGTGGCCATCATCGCTGACAATCCCGGTCTTCTCCCCGCTTCAAACGTAAGTAATCAGGAGATGCCTTGTCCAAGAGAGTTTTCTCATTCTTCCTCACCCACCGCACTGTCCTGTGCTCAAAAGGGGAGGCGTTCGGCGCGTCGTGCTGCCCCAGGGGCATATCCAAAGAGATCAATCCCCACGCCGGGCAGGCCTTCGAAGAGGAAGGCAAACAAGGATACAGCCAAGCCTTCATCCAAGAGGTATGGGTTCGCAAGTATGTTCTATAGCAGTTGCGTCCAACTGTGACTCTTTATGTTTGTCTTGTATCAGGAAAAAGGTTCGACGGACTGTGTCTGGGGACCCGGCCATTCATACTCCCAATAGCCCGGATTCGGTCCCGGTCGAGGAGACGGGACCCGATATGGGAGTGGCGCCGGACTGTCCTTCTGCTCAGGACTCGGAAGATATCTCCGTCACCAACTCGGAGGTGGAGACCGCAATGGATCATCGGCGCCGGAGGGCCGTTTTATGAAATCCCCGCTTCTCAAAAGAGGCGTTCGGTGCCTTCAGCTCGGCTGATGCATACATCCGGGCTGCTCGAGATGGGCTTAATAGAGCTACAAACCAGCATTTAAAAGATGTACATGTAGGTTTATCTTGTCCGAATTTGATAACCATGTGCCAGTAGCCCCCGAGACTTGAAGGAGTTGGTAAAAATGATTTAAGGATCGTTGTATAACCAGGTTCTTACGGAGAAGAATGACCTGCTAGCCCAAGAGCTGGAAAGTGTCGGACACAGCTAACTGTTGTTACCGCCGAACTGGAAAAGTCCAAGAAGACGTCCTCTGGTAATATTTCCCTCCATCGAGAAACAGTAATTGTATAGAGACTGTGTTAACACTTCGGCTTATCTCAGAATAGGACCGTCAGATAAATTGGATCAAAAAGAGTCGAAAAGACTACATGCCGCAGGCGAGCGGGTGTTGGCCCGAGTTAGACAGGAGAAACACAAACTCCAAAATTCAAATACCCAACTGGGCGAAGAACTGAAAGATGTGCGGGCCCAGTTGGCCGACTCCGTAAAGGAGAACAAAAGGTTGCAAGGTGGCATATTCAGTATCTGGCCGAACTTACCTTGTGATAGTTCGGAGACTAAAGATATTGATAGATTTTATGTTTGTAGGTATGCTGACAGGCCGTCCCGACGAGGAGATGTTCGGATTCTCGGGCGATCTGCTACAAGAGCTGTCACGCATGCATGAGCAAGCTCGGTAGGTGATGCGAAGCGTTGCCAAGGCCTTATGGCCATCTGCCTCTCCTCCAGGAAAGATGGAGGAGCTCCTAGAGCTATTCAAGGGAGCGCAGCGGCTCTTTCAATTATGGAAAATATCGGCCTGCCGGGAAGGTGCGCGAGAGGCCTGGGCCATGGTGAAAACGTGGTACACCAAGCTTGATCCGAATCATATTGCTCGGGTCGGACCTCTAGGGTCAGATGGGAAAGAAGTTCCCGTTAGTTTGGTATATTACCAAGTAAAAGTAGCCGCCAAGTATTCCCAGTAGGATTGTAAGTTAGATAGCCTGCTGGACGACATAGAGGAGGAAGTTTTTTAGTCCTAAGCGACTATGTACTTTCCTTTGCATACGCAACTCTAGCTGAATTGTAAAACGATTGTCATGGCAGACATTTTTGGTTCAACCTCTGGACCCGAAGGTGCAGAGTATTTCCGAATACCAGAGCGGCCGAGTAGACCGAGTATGCATGGAAACCAGGCGTAGGGGTCATAGTTGCTTGAATAGACAAGTATCCGGCAAGTTATGTTATATTACATTAAGATTGTAAGAAACATCTTCCAGAGAGAATAGTTTCGTTAAGGGTTCCCTTCCCTGGGTGTGCATGCGTTAATGCGCATGTCCGAACTATGATTGAAAATCGTAGTGTGTTGTAACTGCTGGGGGTTCACAATGTAGTAAATGCAAAAATTGTCTTTAATCCACCGACCGAATATTCCCTTAAGAATGCTAGCTTTCGGCTTCACCCAGTCTGAGGTACACATCCGGATGACCCGGCAGTAACAATCGCAGAGGTGCTCCCTTTAAGCCCTAGCCGAATTAACGGGAACGTAGGGCATAAGCACAGGAGCCAGGCAACCCAGCTTGGCCAAAACTTAAGTCATATCGATGCATATAATGGTGAAGAAAAGGTACATATGGAAAAAGGCGCACATGTAATGAGTTTGATGCTCGGGGAATAATAATAGCAAGCTTCTTATCAAGAAGCCCCCAGGTATAATGGACGTACATTTTTAAAGATGTGTACGTCAGGCGTGCACGGTCTAACTGCACAAAAGCTATAAGGCTGAAGAGAAAAAACGAAAAGAGAGAGAGAGAAAGAAGAAAAAATGTATTATGGAAACAGCAGGGAGAAGGAGATGAACAAAGAGTTCGGCGCTTAGGCATAGATTCTTCGGAGTCTGGCCGCGTTCCAGGGGTTCGGCTCGAGGCGATTGTCTGACGCATCACACAAGTGGTACGCTCCTCCGGTGAGAACTTCGTCAATGATGAAGGGACCCTCCCATTTGGGCTTGAGTTTGTCTTTTTTCTTCTCCGGCAAGCATAGAACGAGTTCGCCAACGTTATAAGTCTTGGCACGTACTTCTCTGCTTTGATATATGCCGGCCTGTTGTTGATAAAATGCGGAACGGGCTTTTGCAATGTCACGCTCCTCCTCCAGGGCATCTAGGCTGTCCTGCCGATCGAGCTCGGCCTCTCTCTCTTCGTACATGCGCACCCGAGGTGAGTCATGTATGATGTCATAGGGTAGCATAGCCTCTACGCCGTACACGATGAAAAAAGGTGTGTATCGGGTAGTGCGATTGGGCGGCGTGGTCCGCAGCCCCCAGAGTACTGAGTCAAGCTCCTCAACCCAGTGTTGTCCGATTCCTTCAAAGATCGCACCAGCCTGGGTTTGATGCCGCCCATAATAAGACCGTTGGCCCGTTCGATCTGCCCGTTTATCTGCAGATGATAGACAGAGGCGTAATCAAGCTTGATGCCCAGATTAACGCACCAGGTTTTCACTTCGTCGGCTGTGAAGTTGGATCCGTTATCAGTGATGATGCTGTGTGGAACACCATAACGGTGTATGACGCCGGATATGAAATCTATCACTGGCCCGGACTCGGCCATTTTAACAGGTTTGGCCTCTATCCACTTAGTGAATTTATCCACCATGACCAGAAGATATTTTTTCTTATGGCTTCTTCCTTTAAGGCGTCCAACCATATCCAGTCCCTAGACCGCAAAACACCAAGTGATGGGGATTGTTTGTAGGGTAGTGCGGGGCATATGGCTTTGGTTGGCGAAGAGTTGGCATCCGACGCAATGTTGGAGAAAGTCTTGTGCATCTGCTCGGCCCGTCGGCCAATAAAACCTTGTACGGAAGGGCTTGCTAACAAGGGCCCGAGCTGCGGCGTGGTGCCCGCCGAGACCGGCATGAATCTCAGCGAGGAGCTCCCGCCCCTCCTCCTCAGAGATACATCTTTGAAGGACTCCGGTAGCGCTTTTCTTGTAGAGCTCTCCGTCATGAACCTTGTAGGCCTTCGAACGCCGGACAATGCGGCGGGCCTCGTTCTGATCCTTAGGAAGTTCCTTCCTATTAAGGTAGGCCAAAAATGATTCGGTCCATGGGGCAATGACTGCCATAATGAGATGGGCCAATGGTGTTATTTCGGTGGCTGAGCCTCCGATGATGTCGGTGTGTTCGAAATCTGGGGTTGTGTTCGGGTCTGCACTGGTGTTGCCGCTTTCCCCCTGCCATACAACAGATGGATTAAAAAGCCTTTCCAGAAAGATGTTAGGTGGTACGGGGTCGTGCTTACCGCCGATACGAGAAAGAACGTCCGCCGCTTGATTACTTTCTCTGGCCACGTGATGGAACTCGAGCCCCTCGAACCGAGCCGACATCTTTAGGACGACATTACGATAAGCCGCCATCTTCTGATCTTTGGCATCGAAGTCTCCGTTTATTTGAGATATTGGAAGGTTTGAGTTCTTGCGCACTTCCATGCACTGTATGCCCATGGAGACAGCCATCCGGAGACCATGCAATAAGACCTCGTATTCGGCTGCGTTATTGGAGTCTGTGTATAATATTTGGAGTATGTACTGAACAACTTCTCCATTTGGGGACGTTAGAACGACGCCCGCTCCTAGCCCTGCCAGCATTTTGGAGCCCTCAAAATACATGACCCAATTGGAATATGTGCCGTACTCTTTAGGGAGTTCGGCCTCTGTCCATTCGGCGACGAAGTCAGCCAGTACTTGGGATTTAATGGCTCGACGTGGTTTGTATGTAATATCAAATGGAAGGAGCTCAATGGACCATTTGGCAATCCGGCCCGTAGCATCGCGGTTGTTTATTATGTCGTTGAGTGGTACTTCGGAAGCCACCGTGATCGAACACTCCTGGAAGTAGTGTCGTAGCTTTTGGGATGCCATGAAGACCGCGTATGCTATCTTTTGCTAATGGGGGTACCGGGATTTGCATGGTGTAAGGACAGTGGATACGTAGTATACTGGCTTCTGGTGCGGGAATTTGTGTCCGTCCTGTTCTCGTTCAGCAACGAGCACGGAGCTCACCACTTGATGTGTTGCCGATATGTATAGTAACATGGGTTCGCCTATGTTTGGTGCGGCCAGGATTGGGTTGCTCGCTAGAAGGGTATTTATTTCTTCCAGTCCGGCAGTTGCCGCGTCCGTCCACTCGAAGTGATCAGTTCTCCGGAAAAGGCGATAGTGTGGCAGTGCCTTTTCTCCCAATCTGGAGATAAAGCGGCTTAGAGCTGCCACGCAACCCGCGAGTTTTTGGACTTGTTTAATGTCAGTTGGCGTGGCCAATTGTGACAGAGCTTGGATTTTGGCGGGATTTTTTTCAATTCCTCTGTTGGAGATGATGAAGCCCAGCAGCTTTCCCGCGGGGACGCCAAAAACACACTTTTCCGGATTGTGCTTAATGTCATATGTACGGACGTTGTCGAATGTGAGACGTAGGTCGTCTATTAGTGTTTCGAGGTGTCTTGTCTTGATTACGACGTCGTCCACATAGGCTTCAATGGTCTTTCCGATCTGTTTCTTTAGGCATGTTTGGATAATGCGTTGGTAGGTGGCGCCGGAGTTCTTGAGCCCGAAGGGTATGGTGTTGAAGCAGAATGGCCAATATGGGGTAATGAATGCTGTTGCAGCTTGATCGGACCGCTTCATTTTGATTTGACGATATCTGTAATATGCGTCGAGGAAACACAGTGAGCCGTCTCCTAAAGTAGCATCAATGCTTTGATCAGTGCGGGGGAGGGGGAAGGGATCCTTAGGGCAAGCCTTATTGAGGTCTATAAAATCGACACACAGGCGCCAGGATTTATCCTTCTTTGGTACCATCACCAGGTTTGCCAGCCAGTCTGGATGTTTTATTTCTCTAATGAATCTGGCCTCGATTATTTTGGCTAGCTCCTTTCCCATGGCTTGGCGTTTGGTTTCGGAAAAGCGCGGCCGTGTTTGTTTGACTGGTTTGTATCCCTTCAATATGTTGAGGCTGTGTTCGGCCAACTTGCGTGGGATTCCTGGCATGTCCGAAGGGTGCCAGGCGAATATATCCTAGTTTTCGTGAAGAAAATCTCGTAGCGCGGCCTTGACCATTGGGTCTAATTGTGCCCCAATAGATGTTGTCTTCTTGGGGTCCGTTGGATGGACCTGGAATTTGACTATTTCTTCCGCTGGCTTCAAGGAGGTGGATTTGGGGCGTTTTTCTAAGATCACATCGTCCCTGTCCACAGTCGAGCGCAGTGCGGTTAATTCCTCGGCCGTGAGGGCTTCAGATAATGCTTCGAGGGCCAGGGATGCGATTTTATTTTCGGCGCGGGGTGCTATGTCTGGATCACGGGCGAGAGTGATTATACCATTGGGCCCGGGCATGTTAAGCTTCATGTACCGGTAATGAGGCACAACTTGGAAGCGTGTGAATGCCTCTTGCCCCAAGAGGGCGTGATATCCGCTGTTAAAAGGGGCCACTTGGAAGGTTATCTCTTCGGACCGATAATTCTTCTGCGTGCCGAATACCACGTCGAGTGTTATTTTTCCCGCACACTGCGCCTCCCAACTGGGAATGATTCCTCGGAAGGTCGTGCTGCTTTGCTCGATGCGGCTCCTATCTAATTCCATTTTGTGGAGTGTGTCTTCATAGATGAGGTTTAGTCCCCTGTTGCCGTCCATGAGAACCTTGGTGAGCCGAAAGCCGTCCACGATTGGACTGAGGACCAAGGCGGTTGGTGCTCAGACTGTCCTGTATTTTGGTTCGTCCTCGACATCAAAAGTTATAGCCGTGTCATTCCAAGGGTTGATTGCTGCTATTTGAGAGACTTCAACGAGTTCGTGGAGTGCCCTTTTGCACCTATTGTTTGAGGCGAATGTCTCGAAGACCGTCAGTACTTTGGGGTCGTCGTCTTCTGGGGGGTGTTGTTCTGGGGTATTCTTGATGAGAATGTCCTCGCCGCTCTTGGCCACTTGCCGGAGTATCCAACATGCTCTAAGGCTATGTGTTGGTATGTTACCCGGTGTTGTGTGTATTTTGCATGGCCCATCGAGCCATCCTTCCAGAACGGTTCCGCGCCCCATACTGGACTTATATTTGTTTACTATTGAACCGGGCAGGTTATAAGGGTGCGCCCTTTTCGCCTGAATGAGGGCTGAGTGGGGACCGATGGTTCCCAACGGACTGCCTGGCTTTTCTAGGCGCTTTCCATTGCGCTGTACTTCTGTATGATAGTTGCCAAGTCAGTGAAGTGTAGTATGCAATGGTGGTTGATGGCGTTGAGGATTCCTTCGTCCATGCAATTGTTGCGGAACGAGGAGATCGCTTCCTCATCGCGGCAATCTTTAATCTTGTCTTTGACAAGAAGGAATCTGGCCCAGAAGTGGTGGCCCGTTTTCGGAGACTGTTGTAGTATGTTCATGAGAGCGCTTATATTTGGGTGGGTGGGTGGTTTTAAATCTGAACCCTGACCCAGTTTTCCGAACTTAATAGATTGGGCTTCGGGATATCCACTGATCTCTTAGGCCCGTCGTCCAATTCTATGTTCGCAGGTTAGGATGCATCTCCTCGCAGGTGGGTATCCGATTCTTCAAAGCCGGAGATTCGGACATAGTCCATCCTTAAATGGAGGAAGAGTTGTCGTCTCGCTCCTCGACTACCGCTATCTGGTGGGTGATCAGTGGAGATTTGATTTCTCTTTGATCGGGCTTAAGCCCGATTCGATCTAGTCTGTAGCGACCCCCAGGGCGGCGATGCGATCTAGGAGCTCGTTTAAAGACGAAAGCTCCGCTGGATCCATCTGCTTGGAGTGTTCGGAGTAGATACGAAGGGGATTTTCGATGACTCGGGAAGTCATCGTCGGCTCAATGACTGAACGGGCGGTCATGGTAAAGCCGCCCAGCCGTAGGGTTTGGTCTGGGGCCAGTGCTCCTCCGGCGGTGATGTTGTCCTTGAGAACAAGGCGAGCCATCGATACTGTCATCGATGTCACAGTGGAACACTCAATGAAAGCACCAATGTCGGTGTCAAAACCGGCGGATCTCGGGTGGGGGGTCCCGAATGGTGCGTCTTAGGTTGATGGTAACAGGAGACAGGGGACATGATGTTTACCCAGGTTTGGGCCCTCTCTATGGAGGTAATACCCTACTTCCTGCTTGATTGATCTTGATGAATATGAGTATTACAAGAGTTGATCTACCACGAGATCGTAATGTCTAAACCCTCGAAGTCTATCCTGTATGACTATGGTTATCAATCTCTCCCTTCCGGACTAAGTCCTCCAGTTTATATAGACACCGGGAGGATCTAGGGTTACACCAGATCGGTTACAAAGAAAGGAATCTACATAATTGATTGCCAAGCTTGCCTTCCACGCCAAGGAGAGTCCCATCCGGACACGGGTGCAATCTTGGGTCTTCGTATCTTCACAGCCCATTAGTCCGGCCAATGGCTAATAGGCCAGACGCACGAGGACTCCTTAGTACAGGACTTCCTCAGTGCCCACAGAATTTTGCTAGCTGCATTGCTCTTGAACGAGTGAGTGGACCAGGTGCATTGATGCTATCAATTATCTTCTCAATTTGTACTTCATTTTCAACACGAGGATGAACTGGACGAAGATTTTGCTCTTGCTGATCATTGACTTTGTTTTCAGCATTGACTTCAGGCTGAGCAGTGTCTTCAGGTTGATTAGGTGCAGAAATGATGATTTCTTCTTCAACATGTGCCTCAGAAGGTATGATTTCTCCAGTACCCATAAGCTTGATAGATTCACTTGGTGAGGCTTCATCTAGCACATTTGGCAGGTGCTCTCTTTGTGAGCCGTTAGTCTCATCGAATCGCACATCCACAGTTTCAACCACTTCATAGTGAAAGAGGTTGAAGACTCTGTAGGAGTGCGAATCCTTTCCGTAGCCAAGCATAAAACCTTCATGTGCTTTCGGTGCAAATTTTGAAGTGTGTTTAGGATCCTTGATCCAACACCTAGCACCAAATACTCTGAAGTAACTAACGTTTGGCTTCTTATCAGTTAGGAGCTCATAGGATGTCTTCTTTAGAAGCTTGTGAAGATAAACACGGTTGATGACACGACACGCAGTATCAATGGCTTCATGCCAGAACTTTCTTGGTGTCTTGTACTCATCAAGCATCGTTCGTGCCATCTTAATGAGGGTTTTGTTCTTGCGCTCCACGATGCCATTCTACTGAGGTGTGTATGGAGCTGAGAACTCATGTGTGATGCCCAATGTATCAAGATAAGTGTCGAGGCCGATGTTCTTGAATTCTGTGCCATTGTCACTTCTGATGTGCTTGATCTTGATGCCATAGTTCGTCATGGTATGATTGGCGAATCGTCTGAAGACATCCTGCACTTCATTCTTATAGAGGATTATATTCACCCATGTATATCTTGAGTAATCATCAACAATGGCGAAGCCATAGAGGCAAGCAGTGGTAGTAAGTGTAGAGTAGGGAGTAGGGACAAATAAGTCCATGTGAAGCAGCTCGAAGGGACGATTTGTCGTCATGATTGTCTTCGAGGGATGCTTGTCCCTAGTCATCTTTCCAACTTCGCAGGCACCACATAGATGATCCTTCTTGAACTTGATGCCCTCGATGCCTACAACATGCTTCTTCTTTGCGAGAGTGTACAAATTCCTCATGCCAGCATTCCCTAGCCTCAGATGCCAGAGCCAGCACTCTGAGGCTTTTGCTAGAAGACATACGGCCAACTATGGTCCTGCTGAGAAATCTACCATATACAGATCATCTTTTCGATACCCTTCAAAGACTAGAGATTTGTCCGATTCCATAAGTACAAGGCAATGATATTTTCCAAATATCACAATCATCTTCAGATCACAAAGCATTGAGACATACATTAAGTTGAAACCAAGGGATTCAACAAGCATCACTTTATCCATATGCTGATCCTTTGAGATTGCAACTCTACCTAGACCCAATACCTTGCTTTTACCAAAGGTCAGCAAATGTGATGTGACTCTTGTCAGACGGACGTAGGGTTGAATCCATGAGAAGACTTCAATCACCAGTCATGTGGTTAGTGCATCCACTGTCCATAATCCATTCTGAAGCCTTTGGTGTCATACCCTACAGTGTAGCTCAGGGGATAGGTTTCACCAAGGGTATTGTGAAGCATAAACATTTGACGAACAAGCGGATTATGAAAGTTCAGATCTTGGTTAGGATAAATAGGATGTTTGTCAAGGAATCCCGGGACGAAATACATAGTAAGACCATTTTGGCATTTTATCTTGCATCCCACAAGATGTTTTAGGTCCCCAGCATCAGCATCAGAAGCCTTTGATTTCCGGTTGGAGACCTTTCCCAGCAAAAGAGAGTTAATTTTTCTTAACCACCCACATCTTCAGGGGTGGCTTAGAAGCAATGAGTCAAGTGCAGCATCTGAGAACTTCAGCTTTCGAGCCCTAGCAAATAGCCTTGCAGGAGGTGAATAATACTCATAAGAATAAGCAAAAAAGTTCTTGGTCTTATGAACATAGCGGTTGGACGAAACACGCTCATATTCATAAGTCTGAGTATGGTTTCCCTGAAAAACATTAGCATTAGGGTGACTCTGGTGAGTCCTCTATCTGTATGAAGCCTTTGGACCATTTGAAGCCTTTGGTATGGGGTTTGTCTTCTTCCCAGGTGGTGTCATGATGACATTCATAGGAAGTTTCTCAAGACAACTTTTGGGCACCCAGATCTTCTTCATAGGTGGTCCATTCCTGCAGTGAGTACCAATATACCTGGCAAACACTTCACCATTCTGATTCTTAAACAGTTGATCGTTTGCATCAAAGGATTCATCAATGATAATTGGGTTAGCACAAGTGAAGCCAGGTAAAGTAGATGGACCCACTGAAGGTCCCTTTGCAGCAACCCATGTGGTTTTGGGGTACTACTTAGGCTTCCAGTAAGAACCATCAACATTCATTTTCCTCTCAAACCCAACACCCTCTTTCCTAGGTTTTCGGTTCAGAATCTGTTTCTTGAGGGAATCACATATTGTCTGATGCCCTTTGAGACATTCGTACATTCCTGTTTCAAGCAATTTTTTCAACCTGGCATTCTCATCAGCAAAGTAGTGGTATCCTCAGCAGAGGGGTTAGTTACCACATCAACAGTTGAAGATATTGCAATAGTAGCAGCAGTAGAACATTCAGTAAAATAGACAACATTATCACGCTCAAGGCATTTTAGACATGGTGGTTCAATCCCTTCCTGAGCGGAACTGATATGTTGAGCGCGCAGTGACTCGTTCTCCTTTTGAAGATCTTCATGAGTCGCTCTCAAGTTCTTGCTTCCTTTGAAGATAATCATAGGAAAGCTTTTCATGAGTAGTTGAGACTTGAGAGCGTTTCATGACGACTTTCAAGTTCCTCGTACTTAACGTTAAGATTTTTAATGTCTTCAATTAAGGTTGTGTTCGAGGCATTTCCGCGTGCAAGAGGTCATCGCTTTTGTCTAGCAACTCTTGAATATGTTCCATAGCAGTTTGTTGTTCAGTTGCAATTTTAGCAAGTGTTTTGTAGCTAGGATTAGATTCACATTCAGAGTCATCTTCACTTGATGTTTGAAAGTAAGCATCACATGAGTTTACCTTGGCACCTCGTGCCATTAAGCAGTAGGTGAGAGCAGAGTCATCCTCATCATTTGCATTAGCGTTGGTGACGAGGCCATTGTCTTCAGTGTTGAAGATGGACATGGCGACATTGGCTGAAGCTAGAGCCAGGCTTGCCACGCCTGAATCAGACTCCTCCACATACTCCACCTCCGCCTCCTCATAAGCAGACTCCTCCTCTGAATCCATCTCCTTGTCAACAAATGCACGAGCCTTGCTTGATGAGCTCTTCTTGTGTGATGAAGACTTTGACAAAGACTTTGAAGACGACTTTGAGGATTTCTTCTTCTTTTTCTTGTCATCACAATCATATTCCTTGCTCTTCTTCTTCTTCTTGGTCTCATTGTCCCACTGTGGTCACTCAGAGATGTAGTGACCAGGTTCCTTGCATTTGTGGCATGCTCTCTTCTTGTGGTCATGAGTGGAAGTTTCATCATTTCTTGAGCTGGATCTTGAAGACTTTCTGAAGCCTTTCTTCTTGGTGAACTTCTGGAACTTCTTCACAAGCATAGCAAGCTCCTTTCCAGTGTCTTCAGGATCCCCAGAACTGCAGTCAGATTCTTCTTCAGATGAGGAAACAACCTTTGCCTTCAAAGCGCGAGTTTGGCCATAATTGGGACCATAGACATCTCTCTTCTGAGATAACTGGAACTCATGTGTGTTGAGCCTCTCAAGTATGTCAGATGGATCGAGAGTCTTGAAGTCAGGACATTCTTGAATCATCAGGGCCAGGGTGTCGAATGAGCTGTCAAGTGATCTCAGGAGCTTCTTGATGATTTCGTGCTTGGTGATCTCAGTGGTGCCAAGTGCACGAAGCTCATTTGTGATATCAGTGAGGCGATCAAACGTGAGCTGGACATTCTCATTGTCGTTTCTCTTGAAGCGGTTGAAGAGGTTGCTAAGAACATCAATCCTTGAGGCTCTCTGGGTTGAGATCCCTTTGTTGACCTTGGAGAGCCAGTACCAGACTAGCTTCGCAGTTTCCAGAGCACTCACACGACCATACTGTCCTTTGGTCAGATGACCACAGATGATGTACTTGGTGGTCGAGTCCAGTTGAATGAACTTCTTGACATCAGCAGTGGTGACACCTTCACCGACCTTCGGACCACCGTTCTTGACGACATACCAGAGGTCGACATCAATGGTCTCAAGATGCATACGCATCTTATTCTTCCAGTAGGGGTAATCAGTGCCATCGAAGACAGGGCACGCGGTGGAGACCTTGATTATCCCTGCAGTCGACATAGCTAAAACTCCAGGTGGTTAAACCGAATCACACAGAACAAGGGAGCACTTTGCTCTGACAACAATTGAAACTGCTAGTTATCGACTAGAGGGGGGTGAATAGGCAATTTTTATGAAAGTCTTCAAAACATGAGGGCTTTGAAGACAAACAGTAGAAATGAACCTATTGATATGTAGCGGAAGATAGACTACACTAGACAGGCCATAGTCAAGTAAGCAATGAAGTGAAAGCACGAAGACTATCAGTAGCTAGGTAGTATGGATAAGGATGGATGATAGTATGAAGCCTAACAGTAAATAGTCTTCAAGCAGTGCAGACACCGAGATCATACAATAGGCAATGACTTCACGAAGACAAACTGCATGTAAAGGGAAGGGAAGGATAGAACCAGCTGCTTGGTGAAGACAAGGATTTGGTACACCAGTTCCAGTTGCTGTGACAACTATACGTCTGGTTAGGGAGGCTGAGATTTAACTGAGAAGACCGCATCTTCACCTTATTCCCCTTGATCTAAGAACACTTAGTCCTCGCCCAATCACTCTGGTAAGTATTCAAGGTAGACTTCCAAACCTTCACAGACTTCGTTCACTGGCAATCCACAATGGCTCTTGGATGCTCAGAACATGAAGCCTAACCGGCTGGAGGATTCACAGTCCTCAAGTGTAACAATTCTTCAGATCACGCAGACTGAAAGATTTCAGTGCTGCCTAACACTCTTTGGCTCTGGGTGTTTTGGGCTTTGTCCTCGCAAGGATCTCTCTCTCAAATGCTTCGGAGGTGGGTTGCTCTCAAACAACAAAAGACATGCACTAACTCTAAGCAGCCACCAATTTATGGTGTAGGGGGTGGGCTATTTATAGCCAGGAGGCAACCCGGCCTGATTTGTACGAACTGACCCTGGGTCACTAAGGAACTGACACGTGTCCAACGGTTAGGTTTCAAACACACGCGACAGCTTGACTTGGGATACAACTAAAGCTGACTCATCCAGCTCTAGATAAGATTTGCTCTCATTGTCTTCACTCGAAGACATAGGATTTGGTTGAGCATCACATCAGTCACTCTGACTTTGTTCACTTGGACCCCACTTAACAGTACGGTGGTTCCTATGACTCAACAAAGAAGAAAAGGAAACTACGAAACAACTATGTCTTCGCACTCCATAGTCTTCATGTGAATGTCTTCTCATGTCATAATGTTCACTGTGAATATCTTCACAGAGCACCATTGTCTTCAATGTCTTCACACATTTTTAAGGGTCATCTCTGGTAGGTAAACCGAATCAATAAGGGACTACTACCTGTGTTATCCTGCAATTCTCACAAATCCTTGTGGGTGAAACATAATCACTTCCTCTTTTCGCCTTGTATTTTCTTCCACAGGCAACATGGAACAACATGATGTCTGTGCTGAAGTTTAAACTTATTCAAGGTTCGTTTGCCCTTTTTATACACTAATTGAGTTTCCTAGGCATTTAATGTCCATAATTCAAATCTAAACTACAAAATACATGCTCCAGTTCACAAAATGGCTAGAAAAATTATACATGTGTCCTTGGTTTCATGTTTAGGTCCCATGCGAGAAATGGGAACAAATTACAACCGTACCAGTGTCCTGGCTCGTCCTCAAACATTTCAAATCTCGGTTTTTAAATCCCCATAAATCCAAAACTCACCAGAAAGTCATCAAAGGTGGCATGCTGTCACGTCGTGGCACATATATGCCGTGGTAAAAAGATTGCCAATTTGGGCCAAGCTTTATTACAAACCTCTTACAAACCGGAGCCTGTCGCAAGAACCCTCATGGTTTCTATAGGGAAACGTGTCCCCTTGTGGGCCAAACGATAATCGCACCCTCTTCTAGCCTCGTATTTTCTTCTACATGCAACACGGAATAACAGGAGATTCGCGCTGAACTTTGAAATTATTCAGGGTTCGTTTGACCTTTTTTATTCTATAATTGATTTTTCTAGGCATTTAATGTCCACAATTCAAATCCGAACTACAAATACATGCTCCAGTGCACCAAAATGGCTAGAAAAAACATACATGTTTTCTTGGGGTGCATGTTTAGGCCCCATGGAACGAATGGGAATGAATTCAACCGTCTAGCCTTCCTGGCTTGGCCACAAACATTGCGAATCTCGGTTTTTAAATCTCTATAAACCCAAAACTCACCAGGAAATCATGAAACTTGGTATGGTGTCACTACATGGTACATATAATTGTCCAATTTGGGCGTAGCTATATTACAAGCCTCTTACAAACCAGAGCCTGTCGCAACCCTCGTTATTCCGGTAGGGAAACATGCCCCTCTTGTGGGCGAAATGATAATCGCTGCCTTTTCTCGCCTTGAACTTAGTTTTCTACAGGCAACATAGAATAACAGGAGTGTCGTGTTGAAATTGGAAACTGTTCAGGGTTCGTTTGGCCATTATGTATATTACTAATTCAGTTTTCTACGCATTTAATGTAGTCCATAATTCAAATTTGAACTACAAGCACATGCTCAAGTGAAGCAAAATGGGTGGGAAATCGTACATGTGTCATTGGGTGCATGTTTAGGTCTCATTTAAGGAATGGGAATGAATTACAAACGTCGTCCTGAAACATTGAGAATCTCAGTTTTTAAATCCCAGTAAATCAAAAACACACCCAAAAAAACATGAAACTTGGCATGGTTTCATGACATGGAACATATATGTCGTGGTAAAAAAGTCGTCCAGTTTGAGAAGAGGTGCACACATTAGTAGCCAACGAAGTCCTTTTTGAAGCAAAAAGTTGAGACGTTAATATCGCAAACGGTTGTATTATATTAACCGTGTTGAAATTTAACCATACTCGGTGGCGTGCGTGCAACTGTTTTATTAGACGGGGCGAGCGCGAGAAGTTCGCCGTGCAGGCTCGATGGGACGCGTGCGAGCAGTCCGCCGCGCAGGCTCGACAGGACGCGTGCGAGCAGCAAAGCCGCCCATGCTCACCGGGAAGCGAGCTCTTTGACCTCCATGCACCAACCGCCGCCCGTCTCGCTCAAAACTTCTCCATTAATGGGTTAATTAAAGCACCTGGACGGAGGGTGTTTGCTTGTGATCCCATGGCAACATTTGCTTTGTTCGTGTTTTCAACTTGTATTCCGCCTTAATTTAAATTTCCACATAGGGCAACGGATAATACAACCACAAATAAAATGGCACCGGATAATACGAAGACAAATTTACAATGGCACACATAATAACTGTCTTACATATTCCGGATAATTTAAAATGCCACGTGCGGCAAAGCCCAGAAGACACGGGTGCAAGAGAAGGAGGAAATTGCGCATAACGATCTGGTCGCTCATCGTCTCTACTGCCGATGGATCGCCGGGCGACGACATCCTCCAGCTCCATTTTCAATTCCTCGCGACTTTGCTTGAAAGCAGCCACGGATTCCTCCACCTCCTGCTCGCACTCGATCCGGATCTTCCTCAAGTCAGCCATCAGTTCCTCGACGACCGCTGTCAGCGTCATCCCCGAGGCACTGCTCTGCTCATGCAGCATCTTCCAGCCGGCGGCCTCCTCCTCCTTCTCGGCGAGCGCCTTGAGGAGCTTCGCATTATCACCTATGAGTTGCTCGATGAGGCCAGTTGCCTTGTCAACCGAGGCATCGCTAATCTCGACCATCTTCATCAATTCGTCGACCAGCTCCTGCTACTTAGTGACGCCAACGAGAATGTCGTCGTCGCCGGTGATGGACTTCAGGAATGCCAGCTCGTCGCAATGGCCGATGCCGCGAATGCGCTTGTGAGATCCCTCACGTTCCCATGAGAGCTCATTCGAGGGCTCCGCGACGCGCCGGGACATCTCTCCTGCGGCTGCGGCTTCGCGGTGGGACCTCTCTAGTGCTTCCGCGGCCTTGGTCTTTGATGCCTGGTTATATGTCCACCCTAAACTCCTCCTACCGGTCATGGCAGAACGACTTGACAAGAAAGACCACTTTTGTGGGTGATGTGGAGAGGAACTGTGACGTAATTTTCGAGTGGGTAGTTTTTATAGCATGGTGCTAAGTGTGAACACATATTAGATTGATAGGCATGAATAGATTTGCAATTACTTATTGCGCTGTAATCTGCAATGTGACGAGAAACAAGGTCAAAATTTATTGATGGCAGAAGGTTGACCACGTGATTGCTCGCCATTGAGGCGGCCGTGGCGCGCTCTGCTCGCGTTCGTCCGAGTGTTTTTCTCGCCATTGAGGCGGCCGCAGCATGTTCTGTTCATCCGAGTCGGCTAATTGCCACGTAACACACACATCTTGTTAAGTTGAACCGTTTTGTTGTGTTCCCTAATCGAAAACAGTTCGTCCTAGTGAACCGTATGCCGTATATCACACACACTTTGATCTGGCTAACCATTTCTGTTCCACTCCCTCATAGCAAACAATTAATCGGAGCAAACTATATGCCATATATCGCACACACATTGATATGGCTGCCTGTTTCTGTTGCACTCCGCCATCGTAAATGTTTTGCACCTGTTTTGACATTTTTTACACCCCTGTTTGTGATTAATGCATCGCACACAGTTTCATGAAAGGGTCTCTGATCGTAGTGTCGCATTATCAACATCCTGCAGTAGTGAGATATGCTGATTCTAATGGTATGAAGGATCCTAGCTCTGATGATGATAGATTTGGCAAGGGCAAGAAGGACGGGGGCGACAAGTGTTGGAAATATTCCCTAGAGGGAATAATAAAGTGGTTATTATTATATTTCCTTAATCATGATAAAAGGTTAATTATTCATGCTAGAATTGTATTGATTAGAAATTTAAATACACGTGCCAATACATAAGAAAATACCAAGTCCCTAGTATGCCTCTACTAGACTAGCTCGTTGATCAAGAGTTGTCATTTGATAACGGGATCACATCATTAGGAGAATGATGTGATGGACAAGGCCTATCCGTTAGCTTAGCATATGATTGTTCAATTTATTGCTACTGCTTTCTTAAATGTCAAATACATATTCCTTCGCCCATGAGATCATGCAACTCCCGGATACCACAGGAATACCTTGTGTGCTATCAAACGTCAAAACGTAACAGGGTGATCATAAAGATGCTCTACAGGTATCTCCGAAGGTGTCTGTTGAGTTGGCGTGAATCGAGATTGGGATTTGTCACTCTGTATGACGGAGAAGTATCTCTGGGCCCTCTTGGTAATACAGCATCACAAGAAGCTTGTAGGCATAGTGACTAAGGATTTAGTAACAAGATGATGTATTACGGAATGAGTGAAGAGAGTTACCGGTAACGAGATTAAACTAGGTATGAAGATACCGACGATCGAATATCGGGCAAGTAACATACCGACGGACAAAGGGAACTACGTATGTTGTCATAATGATTCGACCGATAAAGATCGTCGTAGAATATGTAGGAACCAATATGGGCATCCAGGTCCCACGATTGGTTATTGACCGGAGAAGCATCTCGGTCATGTCCACATCATCCTCTAACCCGTAGGGTCCGCATGCTTAACGTTCATTGAAATATAGTATTATATGAGTTATGTATGTTGGTGACCGAATGTTGTTCGGAGTCCCGGATGAGATCACAGACATGATGAGGAGCTCCAGAATGGTCCGGTGGTAAAGATAGATGTATAGGATGATATGGTTGGGCCAAGGGGTAAGGCCCACGGGGCTTTAGGTTGGTGCAAAAGGAAGTTTTGCGGAGGTCAGGGACCAGACGCCAGGGACCCTGGCATCTGGCTCTGGGCCAGACACCGAGGCCCACGGAGTCTGAGCCAGACGCCAAGGACCGTGGTGTCTGGTACTGGAAACCAATAAGGATTCTTCCTTCGGTTCCAAACCTTCTTTATGGAGGCTCTTTCTTCAAGAAATGACCCGAGGGCTCAACATATAAATAGAGTTGCAGGGCTAGCCCCTGGGGGACATCACGATTCACCAAGTCGTGCGCCGGTGACCCCTCTCTCTAGTTTGTCCTCCGTCCTAAATCTGCTGTGCTTGGCGAAGCCCTGTGAAAATAGTTTCATCACCACAGTCACCATGCCGTCATCTGCCCCAACTCATCTACTACTTCGCCTCTCTTGTTGGATCGAGAAGGCAAGGACGTCATCAAGCTAAACGTGTGCTGAACGCGGAGGTGCCGTACATTTGCTACTTGATCGGGGCAGACCATGAAGGTGTACGACTACATCAACCGCATTGATAAATGCTTCCGCTTAGCGATGTACAAGGGTATGTAGATGCTCCCCCTTCTCGTAGCTATACATCTCCATGGATAGATATTGCATGTGTGTGGAATTGTTTTTGGTTTCTATGCAATGTTCCTCAACAGTGGCATCATGAGCCAGGTCTATGCGTAGATGATATGCACGAGTAGAACACAAAGGAGTTGTGGGCGGTGAGGTTCATATTGCCTCCCACCGATGTATTATTTTGATTCGACGACATTGTGGGATGAAGCGGCCCGGACCAATCTTACATGTCCATGCACATGAGACCGGTTCCACTGACTGACATGCAACTTGTTTTGCATAAAGGTTGCTGGCGGGTGTCTGTTTCTCCTACTTTAGTTGAATCGGATGTGACTACGGCGGTCCTTGTAGAAGGTTAAAAGGTGTCACGCCCAATATGCGACCCTATCCAAAAGGAACTCGAAGGTCCCACCAAGGATAGACCCGCGTATTGAAATGCTTTTGCAAGGTGGATATCATTACATCAACATTACATAATAGATGGGGATACATACAAAAGGCATACAATGCCACACGAATACTACAATACAACATACATAAGATCAACATCCGACTACGGATGAGACATAAACAGAAGCTCAAACGACATCCACCCTGCTAGCCCAGGCTGCCGACCTGGAACCTATCCCCTGATCGAAGAAGCAGAAGAAGAACTCCAAAACCAGCACACATCGCTCTCGCGTTATGATCATCGCATAAACCTGTACCAGGAACTGTTGGTGTAGTAATCTGTGAGCCACGAGGACTCAGCAATCCCATTACCATGGGTATCAAGACTAGCAAAGCTTAATGGGAAAGGAAGGGGTAAAGTGGTGAGGTTGGAGCAGTGGCTAAGCATATATGGTGGCTAACATACGCAAATGAGAGCGAGAAGAGAAACAAAGGAACGGTCGTCAACTAGTAATGATCAAGAAGTGATCCTGAACTCCTACTTACGTCAGACATAAACCAAGAACCATGTTCTCCTCTCGATCAACCCCGAAAAGAGACCATCACGGTTACGCACACGGTTGGTGTATTTTAGAAGAGTTTACTTCAAGTTTACTACAACCGGATATTAACAAATTCCCATCTGCCACATAACCGCAGCACGGCTCTCGAAAGTTTATACCTGCAGGGTGTCCCAACTTAGCCCATGATAAGCTCTCGCAATCAACGAAGGATATTCCTTCTCCCGGTGAAGACCCGATCAGTCTCGGAATCCGGCTACAAGACATTTCGACAAAGAATAAAACAAGACCAGCAAAGCCGCCCGGATGTGCCGACAAATCCCGATAGAGTCGCGACGTACCTCGTTCTCGTGGCACACCGGATAAGTCAAGCTACGAGTAAAACCAAGCCTCGAAGTTTCCCGTGGTGGCCCCTTGTTGCCGGTTCGGACCAACACTCGAAGGAGCACCGTCCGGGGCGGGGGGGGCTAAAATAAAGATGACCCTTGGGCTCCTAAACCCAAGGGAAAAAAGGGCTAGAGTGAGGCAAATGGTAAAACCAATGTTGGGCCTTCTTTGGAGGAGTCTTATTCAAAGCGAACTGTCAAGGGGGTCCCATAAATCACCCAACCGCGTTAGGGACGCAAAATCCAGGAACATAATACCGATATGACGGAAACTAGGGCGGCAAGAGTGGAACAAAACACCAGGCATAAGGCCGAGCCTTCCACCCTTTACCAAGTATATAAATGCATTAATAATATAAGAGATATTGTGATATCCCAACATAAACATAATCCAACATGGAGCAATCTTCATCTTCACCTGCAACTAGCAACACTATAAGAGGGGCTGAGCAAAGCGGTAACATAGCCAAACAACGGTTTGATAGGAAGGGTGACAAAGGTTAGAGGTTCATGGCAATTTGGGAGGCTTGATGAGCAAAAGATAGGTAACGCAGCATAGCGATAGAACGAAGCAACTAGCAAAGCAATGATAGTAGTGAGATCCAGGTAGCGGTCATCTTGCCTGAAATCCCGCAAGGAAGAAGAACGAGTCCATGAAGAAGATGAAGCCACGAAGACGAACCAAGCGTGGACGAACGAATCCTCACGATCGCAACGAAAGGGGAACTATCGAGAAGAAGCACACAACATAGTAAACACACCACACATAGACAAGACATTATGCACAACAAGCATGATGCATGATAAAGCTAGATGAGGCTACTCATGGCAAGAGATGATGCAAACAAGAACAACAAATCAAGGCAAGTTTAAATGAGGCTGGAAACAACATAGAACAATTCCGGTAAGTCCTAATATGCAAATTTCGAAATTGGTCCAGATCTGAACAAACATTAATTGAATTTGTTTAACAGCAAGTTAAAGAGCACCAAGATGATCTACACTAAATTCTAGTCAAGTTACATATAAAGTTCATTAGATTCGGAGATACGGCCTAGAAGATATGAGCAAAACAAGTTAAACATGGTATTGATGCAAAAATGCATACAAACATCAAGCAAACACCTCAAAACAAAGATGCAACATGATAATATGAAACTACATGCAAAATCAAGCAAGTTTCATATAGAGCACACTCAAAACGGAGCAACGGTGCAACATACACCCTATACAAGGCATAATAATCTGTCCAAAACATCAACTAGGCATATTGCAAGCATCAAAACAACATGCTACAACACCTCAACATGAGATCAAGAGGCATGGAAATGAAGTACAGGTAAAGCAAGACAAAACATGAACACTGAGCTATCTCCAGAAATCACAAGAACATGCTCAAAAACACATGGCAAGATTGCAAATAATAACAGTTTCAGACTTGTCAGGAAATAACATCAGGTTGCAATGTTTAGGGCTATCAAACAACATGTTACAGGAACTTATCATGGCAACCAAAGGCACGGAATGAATCTACTAATAGCATATAACAAAAGTCCCTCACTGACCATGAGCCAAAAAGGATCAGAAGATATGATGGAACCCACGTAAACATGGCAACTTATATGACAGATTCATACATGGCAGGAACAACAATAACTAGGCATGTTGGTGAGGTTGAACCACTCACCACAGAGCAATAGATGATATGTCAAGGCAACACACAGTAAAAAGACATTTTTATGAAGCTAAGAATGGCAAGAGCAAGTTCATAGAGTGCATGGATCACTAACAACAATCATGGCAACATTGTACTTAATGTTACCAGGCTGACAGCAACATTATTTAGCAACTTTGGACCAAGATAACAACAAGTTACGATAGGCTATAAATGCAACCATGGGCATGGAAGGATAGAGAATGACATGTATAACAAAACATCCTTAGTGAACATCTCCATATTATGCATAGAATGACTTGTAGAAGCAGGTTAACATAGCAACAAAATATAACAGAATCAGCCTAGCAAAACAGTAACAGCAAGTACCCTACTTAACAAGCTTGATGCACTCACTACACAACTCGCAAAAATATATGGATGGCACCACTGTGAAGATGGCATGGCATAGCACAAAACACATGTAGAGCTCATGCTCATAAGATGCACACATCAAATGCAACAAAAATGACAAATCATCAAGTTATAACAGTTCCAGGAGGTTAACATCATATAGCACTCTTGCAACGATGATTCACGCATCAAGATGAACTCAAATGAACATGACGCAATGGAATGAAATGATGTACTCGTCGAGGCGAACAATTTGACATATTAGAAGCACGAAACGGAGCAATGGATGCAGAGTTATGATGCGATGAACTTGGCATGATAATGTCAAAATTAAAAGGACCTCGGGGAAAATTGGACGGGACGGACCCGGGACGAGCGGATCCGGGGACGGGGCGGCTGTGTTTGGTTCGGGACCGGGTGGATCTCATCCCACCCGGCCGGATCTGGGACGGCCGGCGGCGCGGAAGAGGAAGTCCGGCGGCGGCGGCGAGACTTCGCCCGGAGGAGGCCCGAAAGCGGCCGGAAGGCAGTGAGGCGCGGATCCGGCGGGTCGGCGAGGCGAGGGGCAGGCCCCGGGCGGCGAGGTCGAGGCGGCGCGCGGGTCCGAGGCGGCGGGTGGCACCGGCGACGGGCGGCGGGCGCGCAAAGAAAGCCGACGACGCGGACTGGAGGGCGTGGAGGCGGCGGAGCGGGATCCGGCGGGCGCGGGCGCGGGGACGGCTGGCCCGGCATGAGCGGGCGGGCTGGCTGTGGGCCTCGCGGGCTGCGGCGGCGGGACGGCGGCGCAGGGACCGGTGGCGGCTCCGGATTGGCGGGGAGCGGTGGCGGACATGTCCGGGCGGTGGGAGGATGTGTCCGGCGGCGCGAGGAAGAGGAAGACTAGGGTTAGACCGAGAATTTCGGGAAGGCACACATATTTATAGGTAGAGGGAGCTAGGAGAGTCCAAATGAGCCAGGGTTTTCGCCCACACGATCGTGATCGTACGACCGAGAGCATGGAGGGGAATTAGATGGGTTTTGGGCCACTTTGGAAGGTGTTGGGCTGCACATAAAGAGGCTTTACGGTTACCCGGTTAACTGCTGAGTATCAAACGACCTCCAAATGGCACGAAACTTGACAGGCGGTCTACCGGTGCTATACCAAGGCCGCTTGACAAACCTCGGGCCATTCCGAGAAAGTTTAACACCCACTCACAACGAGAGACAAAAGGGAGACGCCGGGGAATATAGGAGTGCCGGATTGCAAAATGGACAACGGGGAAAATGCTCAGATGCAGGAAACGAACACATATGCAAATGCGATGCACATGACGACATGACATGAAATGCAGATGATGACGTGGCAAAGTGCAACACGCAAGCACATGACATGGCAACGACGGCGAATAACTGGCAGACACCTGGCGCATCAAAACCGGGGCGTTACAAAAGGCAACTTGATAATCACCGTTGTGGTTTTGCGTAGGTAAGAACGGTTCTTGCTAGTTGCCCGTAGCAGCCACGTAAAACTTGCAACAACAAATTAGAGGACGTCTAACTTGTTTTTGCAGGGTATGTTGTGATGTGGTATGGTCAAGACATGATTTGATATATGTTGATGTATGAGATGATCATGTTTTGTAATAAGTTCATGACTTGCATGTCGATGAGTACGACAACCGGTAGGAGCCTTATGGTTGTCTTTAATTATTGTATGACATGCATGTCAACAGCGCCATGTAATTGCTTTACTTTATCGCTATATGTTGGGGATATAACCCCGTGATATAACCCACCCTGAAAGGGCCGGGTTCGGCTGCTGGCGACTCAACACGACGGGCCTCAGATAGGCCCAACATATCATAGTACAAGGGTAAAAGGGCGGCTCACAAGTTGGGCCGGCTTGGGGCCTGGATCTAGAAGGTGGCCCAGAGGTGTAAGCCGCCATGTGGCGACTTATCTTACAAGGCAAGGCGATCTAGAATATGACTCGGTCATGGGTCGTAATCCGACCCGGACTCTTGAAAGTCGACGGCCTCGACCTATATATAAAGGGGTGTCCCCAGCATAAGGTTACAATCAGTCAATAGTTAGGTCAAGCGAATCTGCCCCCTTGTAATCAATACTCAAGCAATAAGCAACAAGAGCAAGAGTAGGCTTTTATCTCCATCGTGAGGGGCCGAACCTGGGTAAACTGTGTCTCTCATCCCGCTCAACCCCGACAAGTTAATCACCGCTGCGATGGCTCCATGCTTAAGTCCTTTCACTAGGACATCTGCCGTGACAAAACCACGACAGTTGGTGCCCACCGTGGGGCCAGCGCACGGTGGTTTCGAGTTCTTGAAGGGATCTTTCCCAGGGATCGAGGGATACGTCGTTGGTAGGATGACCAAGAGTCACCGCGGCCAGCTCTATATCGACGATGCTGGCTGGGGCCCCGAGGCCGACTCAATCAAGTACGGGTACCGTGTCCCCTTTGGTGGAATCCACGTCTTCATCGGCAAGATTGGCAGATCTGAGCCTAAGCCGGACATCTGCACCAACATTGTCGAACCGGCTCGGCGCATGCAACCCGCCCGGGCTCAAGCCGGGCAGAGGCACGCTTTCGTGGGCTTCATGCAAGGTGTGCAACTAGCGGAAGATTCCGTATCAGGAGGAGAGACTCTCATCTACTCAGGTGATGAGTCCTCGACCGGAGAAATGGAGTCAATCCACCAGCTTCAAGATGGCAGGCTTGGGGGCTATTCTGATGGCAATAGTATTTCGGACCCCTACGAGCCGCCAAGCTGAGCCGCCATCTTCATGGCAGGCATGGCGCCGGCTCTCAATAGCACGATGGCTGGAGTAACAACACCTACTGACCCCTCAGGGTCTGGCTCAGTCAGGCCACCGGCTCAAATCTTATCTGAGTTGATGACTGAGTTAACAACCTTAATGGAGACCGATGTCATGGCGGAGAACCAACCGGAGCGTAACACGGAGGTCGCAAAGCTTAGGGAGCATATGGTCAAGGCCCAGGAAAATATCAATGCTGGAAACACCCGGATGGCACGGTACAGGCTCAGATTAATGTTGGTCAGAGCGCTTGAAAGCATAGGCTTGGCGTTTAAGTCTGGATCAAAACGCCTCCACGCAGTCCTTCGGAGGAGGCACCAAACCCGTTTTCCTTTAAATTATGAACCCATGAATCTGTTTAACTCACCGGGGGTAGGACCAAGTACTGCACCGGTTATACCTTCGACTGTAGAGGTGCCTCGAAACAGGGCGGCAACTCAGCCTCGTCAGTTAGAGCCAGCCCGTACGGGTCAGACCCGACCTCAATGTTTTGCAACACCGCCAGGTCATTTTTCTAATCCGGTAGATAACATGATAGCAGCAGTTACCTGGCTCAGTGCGCTCCCTATTACTGGTGAGTCGCCCATTGTAGTGGAAGCACGGAACACTATTGAACTTCTTCAAACAGCGGTGGCGCAGCAGGAAAAATATTCGTGCAGTCGTCATCGGGTGCATTCGACTCCCCTCCCAAGTCATAGTTACAATCGACATGTTGAGTCGCCCGCAGTCTCCAGTGGCAAGCAACGACGTAACCCACCACGTGACCCGCCCCGTGGCAACCCGCCCCTTAACCCGACGACTGATACTCAGGCCATTGTGGATGAGGCCGTGAGTTCGGCCGTGAGGGCTGTGGCAGCTAAGCAACTGTGGGGCTTATCTGCAACCTCCGGTGACCCCTTTAGCCTCGGTAGGGGCTTGGTCAAATTCCGGGACCATTGGAGTGTCGTGTCTAGTGTCGGCTTTGCGTAACGAGCGCATGCCTAAGGATTTTAAAGGCCCCCTCAAGGTGCCCAATTATACTACGGATCTACCTCCTGAGGCTTGGATTGAGAGTTATGAGCTAGCCATGGAGATGTTGGACGTCAATGATGCTGTCTCCAAATATTCTACTATGATGTTGGAAGGGTCGGCTCGTACATGGTTAAAAAACCTGCCCCCAACTCTATCAACACTTGGGAAGAATTGAAGGACAGTTTTATCAAGAACTTTCAAGGAACGTGTAAGCAGCCCAAGACAATTGTTGATTTGGAGCACTGCGTGCAGCGAGAGGATGAGTCAGCCCATCATTGGGCATGCGGGTTGCGACCATCATACATTCTAATGAGAGTATTGGGGCGGCTCAAGATGTGCTGCTCTTAGAGAAAAACTACCACTTTGACCCCCTTAAGCAAAAGTTAGGGTGGCTCAAGCGTAAGTGTATAGATATGGGCAAGCTCATGGATGTGCTTACCAGATATGGTGACTCTGATACTACCAAGGATCCCAGCTCTGATGATGATTAAATTGTTAAGGGCAAGAAAAACGATAGTGGCAAGGGCCAACAACAGCACGCTCTGGCTCAGCATGGTAATCAGAATAACCAGAAGAATGGGGGGAAGCGTAAGTACTCCGATGGCGGGTCAGACTTTATGGCCAATACAAACGTCGGTTTTAAAAACCAGCGTCGTAATGGTAATGGCAAGCCGCCGTTCAGTGGAGGAAAACCTCTCAATCTTGAAGCCATGCTCAATGACCCCTGTCCAACACACAGTTATCCTAACAAGCTGTCCACTCATGCCTGGTAAGATTGTTATATCATGAGGGAGTTCAGGAATCAGAGCTTTAACCAGCATCATGGCAACAGTAATGGGCCGCACGACGGGTCAGGATCTCGTTTCCAGGGGTCCGGCTTTGGTGGTGGTGGATCAAATTCTGGCTATCAGGGTCAAGGTAACACTAGTGGTCACAATCAACGGTTTGGTCATGGTAATCAGCAGCAAAATACTCAGTCAGGGTATCAGAGTAACCTAAAGCAGCATAATGGGGCCCAGTATCATGTGTTCACCACAAATACGTGCAAGCATGATCGGAAGGTCCATAGGCGAGCAGTCAATGCAGTTTAGCCGGCACTGCCTCAATATTTAAGATGGTCAGAGCAGGTAATTAGCTGGAGCAGGGTGGATCACCCGCACCGAGTTGATGATCCTGGCCATCTGGCTTTAGTGGTAGCCCCTCAAGTGGGCGGTTATAAATTTACAAAGGTGCTTATCGATGGTCGCAGTAGCATCAATATATTTTATTATGATACTTTTCACCGGATGAGTCTGACTGACAAGGACCTCAAGCCGTCCTCCACAATATTCCATGGTGTGGTGCTTGGCAACTCGGCTTACCCGGTTGGAAAAATCTCACTAGAAGTGGCTTTCGGTGATGAAAGTAATTACAGAGCAGAAACGCTTGATACGTCTCCAACGTATCTATAATTTTTGATTGTTCCATGCTATTATATTATCCATCTTGGATGTTTTATAAGCATTTATATGCTATTTTATATGATTTTTTGGGACTAACCTATTAACCTAGAGCCTAGTGCCAGTTTTTGTCTTTTCTTATTTTTGAGTTTTACTGGAAAGGAATACCAAACAGAGTCCAATTGACCTGCCAATTTTGTTGATTTTTTATGGACCAAAAGAAGCCCCTGAAGTAAAAGACTTGGGCCAGAAGAGTCCCGAGCCATCCACGAGGGTGGAGGGCATGCCCTACCTCCTGGGAGCACCCCCTATCTCGTGGATGACTCAGAGACCCCCTGACGTGAGACCGACGCCAAAAATTCTTATAAATACAGAAACCCCCAGAAAGAAACCTAGATCGCGAGTTCCGCCACCGCAAGCCTCTGTAGCCACCAAAAACCAATCGGGGCCCTGTTCCGGCACCCTGCCGGAGGGGGGAATCCATCACCGGTGGCCATCTTCATCATCCCTGTCGGATTTCGGGTTCCGGCAGACCCTCTAGGTTCGAACTCTGGGGTGCACACCAAGATCACACCTCCAACCTACCTACATCTCGTCGTCTCGCAAGGATCTAAACTACACAAAGAACAACACCAGGAACACGTGGTTTATACTGGTTCAGGCCACCATTGTGGTGTAATACCCTACTCCAGTGTGTGGTGTGGTGGATTGCCTCTGGGGCTGATGATGAACAATACAAGGGAAGAACAGCCTCGCGAGGGTCTGTTCTTGGGCTGGTGCGATGAACTGCTAGGGGAGTTCAGTCGCCTCTCTTTCTATCCGGTGTCCTCTTTTGCCTTGGTGGTGGCTAGCTCTATTTATAGAGGGAGGCCCTGGGCCTCTTCCCAAATATTGAGCAGGAAGGGCGCCAACAATTGGCCATTTCGAAGGGGAACATCTAGTACACTTATCCTGACTAAAGTCAGTCCTCGCCTGCCAAAGACTCTGACGGTGACGCCGGCTTGGGCTCCACGATGACCTCCTTCCTGCCGTTCTGCTGGTCTTGGTCTTGTTGCACCGAAATGGTTGCCTTTGCTTGATACCCTTGCACTTGCCCCTTTGCACCAAAGGGGAAATGAGGACATCTTGTGGGCTGGCGCGCCTTTGCGCCATTGGTCATCATGGCTTGCGTCATGGGAACCTCGTGAGGTACCCCGCCTTGATCTCTCCGCCTCCTCGTGAGCCAGCCTGACGAGGCCGTGCCTGAGGAAGCTTTCTGTCGTCCGCCCCGCGAGGCTTGGCCCCTCGCGAGGGTCTTGAGCTTGTGTTGATGTAGATGGGCCATACTGGGCCACCCTTTGAGCCACGCCGCAGGCCGCAGGCACGCAAATCTGGGTACCCCTGTTCCCAAAACGCCGACAGTAGCCCCCGGGCCCAAGGCGTGCCTGGACTTGGCTTAGCAGAGAAGCGAAGGGGCAAGTGCGAAGCGCCACGGGCCCCAACAGCCTGCGGCCTTGGGCGCCGCATGGCGGTTGATTGGATGTGGGCGTCTCCACTTCCCCATGATGCCTTGGCAACCGCATGACTTGACAAGTCCCTGCATGCAAAGCGGGTCATGATTACCTGTGATCGCGGAGGCCGACGGTTGGCCTCCCCCGGCTATATGTACGGAACGGCGAGAGCCCTTCCAGCCCATCTCTTCTTGCTTCTCCCTCTTCTCCATGGCTCCGTCGAAGAGGTTCTCGGCTGCGGAGAAGGGAAAGGCCCGCCAGGTGGATCCTGACTCTCCCCCGGCTAAGCGCGGTCGAGGCCGTCCTCGCAAGTACCCGGTGGCTCCCGCAGCGGCTTCCCGCGGCCGTGGAGGCGATCCCCTGCGCGGTGATGGGCGCCAGGCCGTTGATAGGAGGCGTGCTACGACCGAGCGACCTCCTAGGCCGCGCTTCCACTCGACAGAGGTGCTGCCGGAGTTCGTTGTGTGGTCGGTGGAGCCGACCAGCACCTGGCTCCAGCTTCCCCGCTTCCTTTTAGGTGAACTTCAGTCCGGTGCCCGGGCTGCCTCTGGCTCCAGGCGGACGGTTGCTGCAGCCGGGCCTCCTGGGTTTCGCTGAAGATCTCCGCCGCCGGGAGTGTCGACCTGACCCACGGTTGGCAAACGTTGCCCCGCGCGCGTGGTTTAACCCGACGGTGCACCCTGCACTTCAAGTTCGACGGTGATGCCACCCTCTACGTGAGGGTGTTTGGGGAAGACGGTCGGCGCGCTGGGTGCTGCCCCGAGGACGACGACCGCGGACGTGGGCCTAACCCCGGAGACGATCGGGATGTAGATGACAGCGCGCGCGTGGTCAGCGGTGCTCGGGGCTCGTCGAGCTTCGGCGGCTCTCCTTCGGATAGCAGTTCCTCCAGCGGTGGCCGCGACCAGCCTCCGCGCTGCCGCGCCCGCCTGGATGGAGGTAGCGGACCTGCCCGCCGTCGCGCCCCGGTGAAGCGCGAGAGGGAGTTCGCCTGAGCTCCGGACGCAGTACAAGCCTTCGCTGCGATCTGGTGTTAAGCGAGTCGCGCCTATTTTGTTCTTCTCCTTTTCCTGCGCAAAGAGACGGTAGTGTCGGGCCCCGCGGGGGCATGCTTGGATTGTTGCTGTTAATTATCGAGTTGTTTCCGCTATTTCTGTATTATGCTTTTGGGCCACGCGCCTGCGCATAAAAATTATTTAGCTCGGGGGGGACCTGTCGCGGTATTCGCTTTCCGAGGCCAAGGCCTCTCTTCATGTCTTGCAAAGATTAGCCAGGAGGGGTAGCTTCCGGCCTCAGTTTTTGAGGCGACCGACCCAGGCCATGTGTTCGCGTTGCGGTGCCCGTGGGGCACGGACTGGAGGGGTGCTCCCGCAGCGGACCCGGCTTGGCAAGCCTCAAACGATAGGGACAGAAAACACTCGCGAGGGTGCCCGCACCGCTCCCTCGCGAGACTTGCGCGAGAGAAATTGAGGTAGGAGAGCGAAAAAGGCAAAGAGTCACAAGCTAAAGACGGCAACAACTTCAATGAAACTTCAAATGGGAATGGACAAGCCAACTGTAGAAAGCAAATGAAAAAGCCGCGTCCGGCACCTAATCTAGTCTTCGACGTCTTCTCACCAAATATGGAGCTAAGTGCTGCCATCGAGCGTGGGAGGGAGCCCCAGGGCCTGAGGCCGGCGCTCCTGAGACTCCGAGGCGTGTACAACCCCAACTCATTATTACGTGAGAGTGTCATGGGCGGTGAGCTTCACAGGCATTGGCCTTCTTCACAGGCTCCGGGCCTTTCTTGGGGGAAATGAGCTTCACAGGCATTTGCCTTCTTCACAGGCTCTGGGCCTTTCTCAGAAAAACAAGCTTCACAGGCGTTTGCCTTCTTCACATGCACCGGGCCTTTCTCATAAAAATAAGCTTCACAGGCGTTCGCCTTCTTCACAGGCACCGGGCCTTTTCCAAAACGCGACAACTTCACAGGCTTTCACCTTCTTCACAGGCATCGGGTCTTTTCCAAAACGCGACAACTTCACAGGATTTCGCCTTCTTCACAGGCACCGGGCCTTTTTAGGGGTAAAATCTTCGGAGTTGTTGGATTTCCACGCGTTCTGGACGGGTGCCCCCTCCTGAGTCTCCAAGCGCGCGGAGCCGGGCCTGGAAACATGAACAACCTTGAATGGGCCCTCCCACATGGCAGAGAGCTTATGCAGTCCCTCCCTGGAGAGAACCTGTCTGAGCACGAGGTCCCCTACCTCAAGAGTCCTGGGGCGAATGTTGCGGCAGTGGTATCGCCGCAGCGCCTGTTGGTACCTTGCTGCTCGTGGCGGCTTCTCGGCGATGTTCCTCCCCGGCCGAGGTCCGTCCCCGCATGGCGCCCCATCTGCGCCTCGTCGAACACCAGGACCCGTGCGGAACGACGTCTGACCTCGTGAGGGAGGACTGCTTCAGCTCCATAAACCAGGAAGAACGGGGTCTCGCCAGTCGGCTTGGTCGCGGTTGTGCGGATGGACCACAGCACAGACTAAAGCTCATCGTACCACCCCCTTCCGCAGGCTTCCAGCTTCTTCTTGAAGGTCCTGGTTTTGAGGCCCCTCAGGACCTCTGTGTTGGCTCGCTCGGCCTGACCGTTGCTCTGCGGGTGCGCTACCAAAGCGTAGCATATCTGCATTCCAAGGTTAGCACAGTATGTTTTGAAGAGGTTACTGGTGAATTGCGAAGTGTTGTCGGTGATGATGCGGTTCGGCACCCCGAACAGGCTGACGATGCCCTTGATGAACTTGACAGCGGAACCTGCGGGGATTGTCTATGACAACGTAGTGGTAGCGATAGCCTCCCGGCGCCCGAGGGAATGGGCCCAACATATCCATCCCCCAGACTGCGAACGGCCATGAGAGGGGTATAGTTTGCAGACCTCCCGCCGGCTGATGGGTCTGCTTGGCGTGGAATTGGCAAGCCTCACAAGCTTTCACCAGTTCAACGGCATCATTGAGTGTCGTGGGCCAATCGAACCCGCTGCGGAACGCCTTGCCAACGAGGGTCCGTGATGACGAATGGTGCCCACAGTCTCCGCCGTGTATGTCTGCCAGCAGCTCCTTCCCTAGCTCCCTGGAAATGCAACGCAGGGACACATCATTTGCTCGTCTTCGGTAGAGCTCCCCATCCCTGATGCAGTACGTCGTGGCCTGCCGCGCCACACGCTCCGCTTCCTCCTCTTTTTCTGGCAAGATCCCTTGCGTGAGGTAACTCTTGAGCTCTGTGATCCAGCACCCCTCCTGAGGCTCCAGCGCCAGGAGCAGGCGCGCCCCTGAGGCTGGGCTGTAGACCGGGGCTCCCGAGGTAGGTGGCTGGGGGAGCTCTTCCCGAGGCTGCACCGTGCTTGATAGTGATGGCGTCGCCGAGGGCTTGAAGAGCCGCTCCTCGAAGACGCCAGGCTCCTGAGGTAGTCGCCTGGATGCCCTTTTGGCGATGTCATCAGCCTCTTGATTGGTGCCGTGAGGCACATGCTGCAACTCCAGTCCCCAGAACCGCTTCTCCATCCTGCTGGACCTCCGCGAGGTAGGCTTCCATGTGCTCGTCCCTCGGCTCGTATACTTTATTGGAGAAGTTGACGAGGCGTTGTGAATCACCCTTGATGGTGAGGCGCTTCACCCCCAGGGCGACTGCGCCTTTCAGGCCTACTATCAGGCCTTCGTATTCTGCTATGTTGTTAGAGACCTTTTCACCGTGCTGGAAACAGAGTTGCGCGGCGTAGTAGAGTTTTTCTTGAGTGGGAGATATGAGTATTGCGCCAGCCCCCGCGCCGTGTCGGGAGAACGCCCCGTTGAAGTACATGACCCAACCGTCCGGTGCCTCGCTTCCCGGGGAGAGGGACCGATCCTCAGCAGCCTTGAGGCCTGGCGCCTCCGCCCATTCCGCCACGAAATCTGCTAGCGCGGCCCCCTTGATGACTCTGGTTGTGCTGAATTCTAGCTGAAACGCTTGCAGCTCGATGTTCCACTCAGGGACCCTTCCAGCCGAGTTGGGGCTCCTGAGCACCCTTTCCAAGGGGTACGCTAAGACGACCTTGATGGGATGGCC
This sequence comes from Aegilops bicornis, assembly GCA_021605145.1. Lineage (NCBI taxonomy): Eukaryota > Viridiplantae > Streptophyta > Magnoliopsida > Poales > Poaceae > Aegilops > Aegilops bicornis. The sequence goes on from CM038674.1 coordinate 483,396,947, forward strand.
CTGAAAATAGTGCAGCAGCTTGCGCGAGGCCACCAATAGTGCGAGGAGGAGTTTCTGGGGCATGGGGTACCATGCCCTCGCATCCCGCAACACTGTGCTGACGAAGTACATAGGGTGTTCGACGAGGTTGGGAGCGCTGGTGCTGCTAGCATCCTCCGGAGGCCGTGGCGCCTCCTAAGACAACGGAGCCCCCAGCGGCTGGTCGCCTCGGGGAGGGGCCTCTTCTGCTCTGAGTGCGCTTCCCTGCGGCAGCTGATCCTTCTCGGCTATGGCCGTGGTCTCTGTAGGGCCCCTTTGGTCTTGCTTCACCTCGACCCGGGCGGCTGCCGCGGCCTTGGAAGTTGGCGATGAATCGGGTGAGCATCTCGTTCCAGGAGGAAATCGTGCCAGGAGCCAGGTTCAGGAGCCAGGTCCGGGCACCGTCCTTGAGCGCCATGGGAAACCAGTTCGCCATGACCTTCTCGTCTCCGTTGGCGGCTTCGATGCCGAGCTCATAGAGCTGGAGGAACTCCGCAGGGTCGGCCGTGCCATCGTAGCGTGGGGGCAGGTCTGGCTTGAACTTGCCCGGCCAGGCCACGCTGCGCAACTCGGCGGTGAAGGCACGGTAGCCTGCAGTGGCCACGGGAGGCCTTTGGTGATGGAGGGCTTGATCTTGGAGGTCTCCGTGCGCTGCCGCCGGGAGCAGCGCGGGGTCTTGACGTGCTGGAGCAGTAGCGCGGTCGTGACGGGCCAGTGCAGGGAGCACTCGGGCAGCTTCTTGGGGACGAGGGACTTCTTGGCAGCTCTTCTCTTGTTGTGCTGGTGCCGGACGGAGTGGGTTCCGCCCAGGGGCCACGCGCCTTGCAGCCAATGCGCCTTCTTGAAGGGGAGGCGCCCCCGGAGCTTCATCGCCCGCGCAAGACGGGGCGCGGTGCAGCGAGAAGGATGGTGCAGGGGAGCCCCCAGCGGCGCTGACGAACTCGGTGATGCGGGCGAGCCACTCGTCGTAGAGGTCGTCGACGGGACGGTAATGCAGAAGTTCCCGTGCCAGGAGCAACGAGGCGTGCGCGTCCGCAGGAGCGCGACGGGCGTGGGCCGAAGAACCGACTGGAGCCAGCGACGGGGTGGCGGTGCAGCCTTCTCGCCGTACCGAAGGGTGCAGAGACGACGCCTGCTGCTTGTTCCCCGCCGGGCCGGTGGAGGTGTTGACGGCAGGCGACGGGGAATGGCGGGGGCGGCTGCCAACGGGGGCCGTTTGGGCGACGCGAGCGGCGAGAGCGGCCCGGCGCTCGGCGCGGGCTCGAGGAGCGTCTGACATGGATGCGAAGGGCGGCGAAAAGCAGTGCGGCGGAAGGCGGATTCTGTTGCACCCCTACCTGGCGCGCCAAATGTCGGATTTCGGGTTCCGGCAGACCCTCTAGGTTTGAACTCTGGGGTGCACGCGGAGATCACACCTCCAACCTACCTACGTCTCGTCGCCTCGCAAGGATCTAAACAACACAAAGAACAACACAAGGAACACGAGGTTTATACTGGTTCGGGCCACCATTGTGGTGTAATACCCTACTCTAGTGTGTGGTTTGGTGGATTGCCTCTGGGGCTGATGATGAACATTACAAGGGAAGAACAGCCTCGCGAGGGTCTGTTCTTGGGCTGGTGCGATGAACTGCTAGGGGAGTTCAGTCGCCTCTCTTTCTATCCGGTGTCCTCTTTTGCCTTGGTGGTGGCTAGCTCTATTTATAGAGGGAGGCCCAGGGCCTCTTCCCAAATATTGAGCGGGAAGGGCGCCAACAATTGGCCATTTTGAAGGGGAACATCTAGTACACTTATCCTGACTAAAGTCGGTTGTCGCGTGCCAAAGACTCTGACGGTGACGCCGGATTGGGCTCCACGATGACCTCATTCCTGCCGTTCTGCTGGTCTTGGTCTTGTTGCACGGAAATGGTTGCCTTAGCTTGATACCCTTGCCTGCGCTTACCCCTTTGCACCAAAGGGGAAATGAGGACACTGCGCGGGCTGGCGCCCGCCTGGTGCCCTTGGTCGTCATGGCTTGCGTCATGGGCACCTCGTGAGGTACCCCGCATTGATCTCTCCGCCTCCTCGCGAGCCACCCTGACGAGGCCGTGCCTGAGGAAGCTTTCTGTCGTCCGCCCCGCGAGGCTTGGCACCTCGCGAGGGTCTTGAGCTTGTGTTGATGAAGATGGGCCGTACTGGGCCACCCTTTGAGCCACGCCGCAGGCCGCAAGCAGGCAAGTTTGGGTACCCCCGTTCCCAGAACATCGTCAATCCCGGCGCTCTCCATGACGAGGAGGGAGTAGTTCACCCTCGAGGCTGAGGGTATGTACCAGTAGCTATGTGTTTGATCTCTCTCTTTCTTTCTCTCTCGTGTTCTTGATATGGCACGATCTTGATGTATCGCGAGCTTTGCTATTATAGTTGGACCTTATGATGCTTCTCCCCCTCTATCTTCTTGTAATGGATTGAGTTTTCCCTTTGAAGTTATCTTATCGGATTGAGTCTTTAAGGATTTGAGAACACTTGATGTATGTCTAGTTTGGGATACCCATGGTGACAATGGGGTATTCTATTGATTCACTTGTTCTATGCTTTGGTGATCAACTTGCGGTTTCCGTGACCTTGGGAATCTATGCATAGGGGTTGGCCCACGTTTTCGTCTTGACTCTCCGGAAGAAACTTTGGGGCACTCTTTGAAGTTCTTTGTGCTGGTTGAATAGATGAATCTGAGATTGTGTGATGCATATCGTATAATCATACCCGCGGATACTTGAGGTGACATTCGAGTATCTAGGTGACATTAGGGTTTTGGTTGATGTCTGTCATAAGGTGTTATTTTACTATGAACTCTAGGGCTGTTTGTGACACTTATAGGAATAGCCCAATGAATTGATCGGAAAGAATAACTTTGAGGTGGTTTCGTACCTACACTAATCTCTTCATTTGTTCTCCGCTATTAGTAACTTTGGACTGACTCTTTGTTGCACGTTGAGGGATTGTTATATGATCCAATTATGTTATTATTGTTGAGAGAACTTGCACTAGTGAAAGTATGAACCCTAGGCCTTGTTTCGAAGAATTGCAATACCGTTTGTGCTCACTTTTATCATTTGTTACCTTGCTGTTTTTATATTTTCAGATTACAAAAACCTATATCTACCAACCATGTTGCACTTGTATCACCATCTCTTGGCCGAACTAGTGCACCTAGACAATTTACCATTGTATTGGGTGTGTTGGTGATACGTCTCCAACGTATCTATAATTTTTTATTGCTCCATGCTATATTATCTACTGTTTTGGACCATATTGGGCTTTATTTTCCACTTTTATATTATTTTTTGGACTAACCTATTAACCAGAGGCCCAGCCAAGATTTGCTATTTTTTGCCTATTTCAGTGTTTCGAAGAAAAGGAACATCAAATGGAGTCGAAACGGGACGAAATCAACTAGACAAGTTATTTTTGGAACGAAAGCTACCCGATGGACTTGGACCCCACGTCAAGGAAGGAACGAGGAAGCCACGAGGGTGGGGGCGCGCCCCCTGCCTCGTGGGGCCCTAACGTGCTTCTTCCACCTATATAACTCCACGTACCCTAAAACTTCCGGAACAGAGAATAGATCGGGAGTTCCGCCGCCACAAACCTCCAGAGCCACGAAAAACCAATCGGGACCCTGTTCCGGCACCCTGCCGGAGGGGGGAACCCTCACCGGTGGCCATCTTCATCATCCCGGCGCTCTCCATGACGAGGAGGGAGTAGTTCACCCTCGGGGCTGAGGGTATGTACCAGTAGCTATGTGTTTGATCTCTCTCTCGTGTTCTGGATTTGGCACGATCTTGTTGTATCACGAGCTTTGCTATTATAGTTGGATCTTATGTTTCTTCTCCCCCTCTACTCTCTTGTAATGAATTGAGTTTTCCCCTTGAAGTAATCTTATCGGATTGAGTCTTTAAAGATTTGAGAACACTTGATGTATGTCTTGCTGTGCGTATCTATGTTGACAATGGGATATCTCGTGATTCACTTGATGTATGTTTTAGTGATCAACTTGCGGGTTCCGCCCATGAACCTATGCATAGGGGTTGGCACACGTTTTCGTCGTGATTCTCCGGTAGAAACTTTGGGGCACTCTTTGAGGTTCTATGTGTTGGTTGAATAGATGAATTTGAGATTGTGTGATGCATATCGTATAATCATACCCATGGATACTTGAGGTGACATTGGAGTATCTAGGTGACATTAGGGTTTTGGTTGATTTCCATCTTAAGTTGTTATTCTAGTACGAACTCTGGGGCTGTTTGTGACACTTATAGGAATAGCCCAACGGATTGATTGGAAAGAATAACTTTGAGGTGGTTTCGTACCATACCATAATCTCTTCGTTTGTTCTCCACTATTAGTGACTTTGGAATTACTCTTTGTTGCATGTTGAGGATAGTTATATGATCCAATTATGTTATTATTGTTGAGAGAACTTGCACTAGTGAAAGTGAGAACCCTAGGCCTTGTTTCCCATCATTGCAATACCGTTTACGCTCACTTTTATCAATTGCTACCTTGCTGTTTTTATATTTTCAGATTACAAAAACCTATATCTACCATCCATATCGCACTTGTATCACCATCTCTTCGCCGAACTAGTGCACCTATACAATTTACCATTGTATTAGGTGTGTTGGGGACACAAGAGACTCTTTGTTATTTGGTTGCAGGGTTGCTTGAGAGAGACCATCTTCATCCTACGCCTCCCACGGATTGATAATCCTTAGGTCATCCACTTGAGGGAAATTTGCTACTGTCCTACAAACCTCTGCACTTGGAGACCCAACAACGTCTACAAGAAGAAGGTTGTGTAGTAGACATCAAGCTCTTTTCTGGCGTCGTTGCCGGGGAGGTGAGTGCTTGAAGGTATATCTTTAGATCTTGCAATCGAATCTTTTTGTTTCTTGTTTTAGCACTAGTTTAGTTTATAAAAGAAAATTAAAAAATGGAATTGAGTTTGCCTCATACGCTTCATCTTTTTAATATCTTTCGTGAGTATGATGGAAAGGAAAATTGTGCCAAAGTGTTAGAAGAAGAATGCATTAAAATGTTTGGCACTAAATCTTTGAATGATGAGCATGATTGCAATGTTGTTAGTGTGAACTCCTTGAATATCCATAGTACTAATGATGATTTCACTAGTTATGATGAAAATGCCTCCTATAAACATGTCGATTTTTGTGGAGTGCATTGGGTTTGCAAGTACACACTAAATAGGGAAGATAGATATTGCAAGAGGCATAAGTACATAGAAACCAAATTGTTGCAAGAAGAGCTAGATGAATGTGCTAAAAATTTATTTTTTTCTTAGCCATACTTGTGAACTTTGCAATGAACGTGATCATTTTAGTACCCAATGCAAATTGTTTCATGATCGAATCGTGTCCAAAAATTGTGATGACTTGATTTCCCTTGCGCATCATAATGAACTTAGTTTGCTTGTAGGTTATGAACAAATGAAACGTATAACTAATGATATTCAAAAATTTGTCCTGGATAAAGTTCTTGATTTTGATCTATAAGAAATTGTTATGTATTGTGCGGTGAATTGGATTGAAAATCCTTATATTGCCAATTACATAAAGACAAGAAAACAAATAGAAGATGAAGAGAATACTAATGAAAGGGAAGAGATTTCCCAATATCCTCCTATTCTTTCTTATGATGAATCAGGTAACAAGGAGGAGCTTTCTATTCAACCAATCTCATTATAAGGAGCTCCAAGAAGAGGATTAAACCCACACATGACGGGAAGAAGAAAAAGAAAATACGTAAAAGCAAAGGTAAAAAGGTATCCCTCCCAAATGATGTTGCTCCTATTACTCATTGTGATGATGATAATTGCTATACTGTTGGTGCTATCCATACTATTAATGATGATAGTGATTATGCTTATGATATGAAAAGGCCCAAGCTTGGGGATGCTATGTTTAATGACGATGATATTTTTAGTCTCCCAAGTTTTGATGAGAAAATTTATTATGATAATAGCATGCCCCCTATTTATGATGATTATATTGATGAAAGTGGGTTTGGAAGAGTGTCAACTTTAGGAAGTAATGATCCCACTATTTTGTAGGATGTTGAATATTATTGTGATAATTATGAAAGTGGATTTGGAGAGGTCATGACTTTATTTAGTGATGAATCCACTATTTCGGAAAAGGTTCCAATTCATTATGAGAACAAAGTTGCTATCTATGATGATTATTGTGATGACTTGTATGCTATTAAGAATAATGGTAACCATGAAACTTGTCATCTTGATTTTAATTTTCAATTTGATTATGCCTCACATGATAGTTATTTTGTTGAGTTTGCTCCCACTTCTATTCATGAGAAGAAATTTGCTTATGTGGAGAGTAATAAAAATTCTATGCTTGTGGCTCATGAAAAGAATTATTTATGTGATAGTTATATTGTTTAATTCATTCATGATGCTACTGAAAATTATTATGAGGGAGGAATATATGCTTGTAGGAATTGCAATAATATCAAGTTTCCTCTCTATGTGCTTAAAGTTTTAAAGTTATGCTTGTTTTGCCTTCCTATGCTAGTTGATTCTTGTTCCCATAAGTTGTTTGCTCACAAAATCCCTATGCATAGGAAGTGGGTTAGATATAAATGTGTTAGTAATATGCTTCATGATGCTCTCTTTATGTTTCAATTCTTATCTTTTATGCGAGCATCATTGAAATCATCATGCCTAGCTAAAAGGCATTAAAGAAAAGCGCTTTTTGGGAGACAACCCAATATTTACCACTACTATTTTTGTGTGTCCACGTGATTAAGCTACTGTATTAATCATGTTTTATAGATTTTGTTTCAATAAAGTGCCAAGTAGAACCTTTGGGAAGACTGGGTGAAAGTTAATGTGATCTTGCTATAAAAAACAGAAACTATGCGCTCATGAGATTAGCTGTCATTTTTTTTACAGAAGAGTGATTTTAAGTTGATTATTTTTGCAGAAGATTTATAGACAAATTCCTCAGGTCCACCAATTTATTTAAGAATTTTTGGAGTTACAGAACTATTCGAGAGTTACAGATTACTTCAGATTGTCCTGTTTTTGACAGATTCTGTTTTCATTGTGGTGTTTGCTTATTTTGATGAATCTATGAATAGTATTGGACGGTATGAACCATAGAGAAGTTGGAATACATTATATATTACAACAATATGAATTTAGAATGAGTTCACAACAGTACCTAAGTGGTGATTTATTTTCTTATACTAACGGAGCTTACGAGTTTTGTGTTAAGTTTTGTGTTGTGAAGTTTTCAAGTTTTGGGTAAAGATTCGATGGACTGTGGAATAAGGAGTGGCAAGAGCCTAAGCTTGGGGCTTCCCAAGGCACCCCAAGGTAATATTCAAGGACAACCAAGAGCCTAAGCTTGGGGATGCCCCGGATGGCATCCCCTCTTTCGTGTTCGTTCATCGGTAACCTTACTTGGAGCTATATTTTAATTCACCACAAGATATATGTTTTGCTGGGAGGGTCATTTTATTTTATTTTGTTTTGCTTGCTATTTGAATAAAATCTCAAGAGCTGAAATTCTTAAATGTTAGAGAGTCTTCACATAGTTATACAATTATTCGACTACTCATTGATCTTTACTTATATCTTCTAGAGTAGTTTGTCATTTGCTCTAGTGCTTCACTTATATCTTTTTAGAGCACGACGGTGGTTTTATTTTGAAGAAATAGATGAACTATCATGCTTCAATTATATTATATTGAGAGTCTTAAACAACATGGTAATTTTCCTGGGTTATAAAACTAGTCCTGATATGATGGGTATCCAAGAGGGATAGAATAAAAACTTTCATATAAAGTGCATGGAATAGTATGAGAAGTTTGATTCCTTATGATTGTTTTGAGATATGAAGATGGTGATATGAGAGTCATGCTAGTTGAGTAGTTGTGAATTTGAGAGATACTTGTGTTAAAGTTTGTGATTCCCATAGCATGCACGTATGGTGAACCGTTATGTGATGAAGTCAGAGCATGATTTTTTTTGATTGTCTTCCTTATGAGTGGCAGTCGGGGACGAGCGATGGTATTTTCCTACCAATCTATCCCCCTAGGAGCATGCGCGTAGTACCTCGTTTCGATAACTAACAGATTTTTGCAATAAGTATATGAGTTCTTTATGACTAATGTTGAGTCCATGGATTATACGCACTCTCACCCTTCTACCATTGCTAGCCTCTCTAGTACCGCGCAACTTTTGCCGGTACCATACACCCACCATATACCTTCCTCAAAACAGCCACCATACCTACCTATTATGGAATTTCCGTAGCCATTCCAAGATATATTCCCATGCAACTTTCCACCGTTCCATTTATTATGACACGCTCCATCAGTGTCATATTGCTTTGCACGATCATGTAGTTGACATCGTATTTGTGGTAAAGCCACCGTTCATAATTTTTCATACATGTCACTCTTGAATCATTGCACATCCCAGTATACCGCCAGAGGCATTCACATAGAGTCATATTTTTGTTCTAAGTATTGAGTTGTAATTCTTGAGTTGTAAGTAAATAAAAGTGTGATGATCTTCATTATTAGAGCAATGTCCCAGTGAGGAAAGGATGATGGAGACTATGATCCCCCCCCCCCCCAAGTCGGGATGAGACTCCGGACGAAAAAGAAAAAAAAGAGGCCATAAAAAAATGAGAACCCCCCAAATAAAAAAATGAGAGAAAAAGAGAGAAGCGGCAATGCTACTATCCTTTTACCACACTTGTGCTTCAAAGTAGCACCATGATCTTCATGATAGAGAGTCTCCTATGTTGTCACTTTCATATACTAGTGGGAATTTTTCATTATAGAACTTGGCCTGTATATTCCAATGATGGGCTTCCTCAAAATGCCCTAGGTCTTAATGAGCAAGCGAGTTGGATGCACACCCACTTAGTTTCTTTTTGAGCTTTCATACACTTATAGCTCTAGTGCATCCGTTGCATGGCAATCCCTACTCACTCACATTGATATCTATTGATGGGCAACTTCATAGCCCGTTGATACACCTAGTTGATGTGAGAATATCTTCTTCTTCTTTTTGTCTTCTCCACAACCACCATTCCATTCCACCTATAGTGCTTTGTGATGTGGACACAAACCTAGGGTAGGGTAATAGGCCTGACCTATACGTCCTACCTAAGGTCCTTGTCCTAAGAACGAAGAAGTTCAAGAATCAAAAGAAGGGGTCCAGCAAAGGTTTCGAGTGAAGTCCACTCGACCTACCATCCACTCGGAGACCCCACTTTATCCAGGTCACTCGACCATCAAACCACTCGACAATAAGAATACCTTAAGCCGCTCTGCGCAGCAACTGTTGGGCATTTACTCGTGTATTTAATGATCATTTGTGGCACTTCAATATAGGCATTACCTGTAACACCACCTCTTTATGTACATTGAATCCTATGTAATAGAGGGGAGCTGGGGTCCTGGCGCACTCTATATAAGCCACCCCCATCCTATGGGACAAGGGTTCGCACACCCTGTAACTCACACGTTTATAATCCAGTCGACCGCCTCCGGGCTCCAAGACGTAGGGCTATTACTTCCTCCGAGAAGGGCCCGAACTCGTAAAACTAGCGTATACAACTCCTCCATAGCTAAGATATTGCCTCTACATTCCTACCCCTATTCTCTTGTCGGGACTCGAGAACCACGACAGTTGGCGCCCACCGTGGGGCAGGTGTCTTAGCGACTTGCTGGAGAAGTTGCAATCTTTCCAATCCCCTTCATCATGGTTTCAGACGGAGGTTTGGCTGAGGGCCGTGAGATCCGTCTCGGTGCGCTCGTGTTCGTCGCCGACGAATACTCTTGGCTTTAGGAGGCTCCACTCGACGTCGATGCACTCCCCGTCTGGGCAACGACTTTCGCTGCGTCGTCCAAGGGCGTCCTCCTGAGGCAGCCATCGACCCAGTATCGGTCGGCACCTGTGGCGTCCTCCCGCCCCGTCGCTTGCCGGCGCAAGTGCTCCGGTCGGTCAAGGCTTCAGCGGTGGGTGAGGCACGTGGTGGCTCGCCAGACGGCCACCCCCCAAGTCGCGGCGATCGAGCCCGACGAATCTCTCTACGGCCTATTCGACCTATCGACTGGCTCCGCTGAGACCGCATCCGAGTGCGACAGCAGTGATCCAGCGGCGGAGGTCCTGATGGTCGATGGTCCCCGCAGTCCTCCCGGCTTCCCTCGCGCCGACGGTGGCGACGACAGAGGCGATTCGTCGCATGCCCATGAGGAGTACCTCCCCGAGCCCCTCTCATCGGAGCAGAGGGAAGAACTTCGCCGCCGGAACATGGATGCTCTTCACACTCCTACCATTGGAGAAACCCCCAAGGCCCGGGCCTTGGAGTTCATGAGCTGTGCCAATCTGGCTGGCCTTTTCGACCGAAAATCTCCAATGAGCACTTTCGGCAGCGTCTTGGCAAAAGGGTTCTAGAATCCGATCGGCCTTGACTTTTCCACCTCCGACTCAGGTATATCAAACTTTGATCCAAAATCTTACAACTGCAGCTCGAATAGCAGAGTCAATTCATCCCTCCCAGTCAGAAGCTAGCAGAGGTTTAATGCAGATCAAAGCTTTACTCCGGGCAGCAGGAGAGCAGAATACGGCCGTGTTACTGTCACGGAAAAGGATCCATAGCAGGTCCGTTGTTGCAGATACAGTCCAGTCGGCTCACAGCGCAAGATCGCCCCGGAGGCGTGAGGGACATGGTGACCGGCGTGATCAATACAGAAACCGTGAGCAGTATGATCACCGACTCGATCGTGATGATCATCGTCGAGTGCCCACACCTCCCCCAAGGAGTGGATCATACGTGCCTCGACAGCAGGATGACAGACGCCCTTATAGTGTTGGGCGAAGGATTCCAGTCGACCCCAGGGAGCCAGGCTTTGATGCGAGATCTATTCTCGTTCAGGTTTTGGTCGACAAGAACAGAGCTCACCGAGAAGGTCATGATAGAGATGTACCCACCAGCAGCAGAGTGCGCGTCTCAGGTCCGGAGTGCTTCAGCAGAGCCATCAGGGCCACGGTGATTCCTCCCAACTTCAGGTTGGCGACTGGAGTCAGTAAGTTCACTGGTGAGTCCAAGCCTGATACTTGGTTTGAGGATTACCGAGTAGCTGTTCAGATTGGCGGCAGCAATGATGAAGTGGCCATGAAACATCTGCCTCTGATGTTGGAGGGCTCGGCCAGAGCATGGCTGAATCAATTAGCACCCAGCAGCATTTACACTTGGGAAGATCTTGCCCGAGTGTTTGTCAGAACGTTTGAAGGGACATGCAAACGACCAGCAGGGTTAACAGAGCTGCAATCTTGTGTGCAGAAGACAAATGAAACTTTGAGGGATTATATCCAGAGATGGATCACACTGCATCACACAGTGGAGAACGTGTCTGATCACCAAGCAGTTTGTGCCTTCAAGGAAGGTGTCAAATATCGAGAGTTGAACTTGAAGTTCGATCGGACCGGAGACATGTCTCTGAGTTGAATGATGGAGATTACCACCAAGTATGCTAATGGTGAAGAAGAGGATCGGCTCCGGAGTGGTAAGCACAAATCAGTCGCCCATGAAACCGGAGGAGGAAACTCCGGTCAGAAGCAGAAGCGCAAAGCCGAGCCAGCTGCTCCTGCAGAAACCTTAGCCGTGACTCAAGGAAAATCCAAAGGGAAGCCCATGGGGCCATGGAACCCTAAGAAGATAAAAGATCAAGATGGAAATGATGTGCTAGATTTGCCATGCCACATCCACACAAAGAAAGATGAAGAGGGTAAAATCATTTATCCGAAGCATACCACTCGGCAGTGTCGACTCCTAATCCAGTAGTTCCGAGAGAAACAGCCCAAAGACAAGGAAAAAGAGTCAGACAAGGTTGAGGACAAGGAGCAGAGTGGTGATGGTTACCCTCACGTCAATTTCACTCTGATGATTTTTGCTGATGTTCAGAGCAAGAGTCGACTGAAAGTGATCAACAGAGAAGTGAATATGGTCACTCCGGCGACACCCAATTATTTGAAATGGTCTCAGACTGCCATCACATTCGACCAGTCTGATCATCCGACGCACATAGCCACCCCTGGGAGGCAAGCTTTGGTGGTCGATCCAGTTGTCCAAGGCACTCGACTGACTAAAGTTCCGATGGATGGTGGCAGTGGTCTGAACATTCTGCATGCAGAAAAGTTGAAAGGGATGGGCATTCCGATGTCCAGACTCGATTAAGCGATATGAGTTTCCATGCAGTCATTCCAGGCAAGAAGGCTGAATCACTCGGCCAGATTGCTCTTGACGTGGTTTTCGGTGATTCCAAGAATTACCGCAAAGAAAAGTTGACATTTGAAGTTGTGGATTTCCAGAGTGCTTATCACGCCATTCTGGGCAGGCCGGCTTATGCATGTTTTATGGCCCGACCATGCTATGTGTACCTCAAATTGAAGATGCCTGGTCCCAAAGGTGTGATCACTATCACTGGCAATCGAAAGAAGGCAGAAGAGTGCTTCTAGAAGGGCTCGAAGATCACCAATGCGCAGATGGCAGTAGTGGAATTGCAGGAGTATCAGAAAAATGCAGATCTGAGTGATTTGCTGCGAGCTAAGAAGCCTGCAACGGACTCAGCATTTCAGTCGTCTAGTGAAACGAAACCGATTCATATCCACCCGACTGACCCCCAATGCTGCTCCGACCCACATTTCAACAACACTCGACTCCAAATAGGAAGAAGCGCTCATCCAGTTCCTCCGTGAGAACCGGGACATCTTTGCATGGAAACCTTCTGACGTGCGGGTGTTCCCAGGGGACTGGCTGAGCATCGTTTGCGAGTCGACCTCAAGGTAAAACCGGTCAAGGAACATCTTCGATGGTCCGCCGTACAGAAGAGAAAAGCAATCGGTGAAGAAGTGGCTCGGCTCCTGGCTGCTGAGTTTATTCGAGAGGTTTACCACTACGAGTGGTGAGCTAATGTTGTCATGGTCCCTAAGAAGGACGATTCACTTCGCATGTGCATCGATTTCAAGCATATCAATCGGGCCTGCCCGAAGGATTACTTTCCTCTCCCTCGCATCGATCAGATAGTCGATTCGACTACGGGGTGTGAGCGTTTGTCCTTTTTGGACGCCTATTCGGGGTATTATCAGATCCGTCTGTATGGACCCGATGAAATTAAAACAGCTTTCATCACCCCATTCGGTTGTTTCTGTTATGTCACTATGCCATTCGGCCTGAAGAACGCTGGAGCCACATTCATGCAGATGATTCAGAAGTGTTTACTCACTCAAATCAGTCGGAATGTGGAAGCGTACATGGATGACATTGTGGTCAAGTCACGTAAAGGTTCCGACCTACTGGCTGACCTTGCTGAAACCTTTGCCAACCTCAGAAGGTACGATATCAAGCTTAATCCATCAAAGTGCATGTTCGGAGTTCCAGGAGAAAGTTACTCGGTTTTCTCGTTTCCGAATGAGGGATCGATGCTAACCCCGAGAAAGTTGGTGCCATACTCCGAATGTAACGCCCTCTGCACGTGCATGATGTCTAGAAGCTTACTGGTTGTTTGGCCGCCCTAAGTCGATTCATTTCCAGACTCGGTGAGGAGGCGCTGCCTCTCTACCGACTGATGAAGAAGTCAGATAAGTTCGAGTGGACTCCCAAAGCTGATGCAGCGTTTGCAGAACTAAAAGCCCTGCTTTCCACCCAGCCGGTGCTTGCTGCCCCAATCAGCAAAGAGCCTTTACTGCTTTATATATCAGCCACTGGAAAAGTCGTCAGTACAGTACTTACGGTCGAGCGAAAAGAAGAGGGTAAAGCCGATAAAGTTCAGCGCCCGGTTTATTATGTTTCTGAAGTTCCGACTCCGTCGAAACAGAGATATCCGCACTATCAGAAACTTGTTTATGGGATTTACATGACCACGAAGAAGGTTGCACACTATTTCTCTGACCACTCTATTACAGTCGTCAACGACGCTCCATTATCAGAGATTCTGCTCAACAGAGATGCAACTGGTCGAGTGGCAAAATGGGCGATTGAACTCCTTCCCTTATATATTAAGTTTGAGGCAAAGAAAGCTATCAAGTCCCAAGAAATAGCTGATTTCCTCGCCGAATGGATCGAACAGCAATTGCTGACTCAAGTTCACTCAGAGCACTAGACCATGTTCTCTGACGGTTCCAAGATGCTGAATGGTTCTGGTGTCGGGGTGGTGCTAGTATCCCCCCGAGGAGACAAGCTCAGATATGTACTCCAGATTCACTTTGATTCCTCCAATAACGAAGCAGAATATGAAGCACTCTTATATGGGTTGCGCATGGCCATTTCACTCGGCGTCCGTCGCCTCATGGTCTATGGCGACTCAGATTTGGTAGTCAATCAAGTGATGAAAGAGTGGGACGTCAGAAGCCCAACCATGGTAGCTCTTTGCAATGCGGTGAGAAAGTTGGAAAATAAGTTTGAGGGGTTAGAGCTCCATCATATACCCCGACTGAAAAATCAAGCAGCCGATGATTTGGCGAAGATAGGTTCCAAGAGGGAAGCCATTCCCATCAATGTGTTTCTGGAACACATTCACACACCGTCAGTTCAAGAAGATCCTTTTACAGAAGAGCCCCCGCAACCTAAGAGCGCCACAGATCCGACTGAAGTCGAGATCCCGGCCGTGGTTAACCTAATCATGGAGGTTCTGGTCATCACTCCCGACTGGACAGTACCTTACATCGCGTACATCCTTAGGAAAAACTCCGAGAAGATGGAGAAGAGGCTCGACAGATCGTCCGTCGATCCAAGGCCTTTACTGTGATAAGGGGACAATTGTTCAGGGAAAGTGTGACTGGAGTCAGTCAGAAATGCATAACGCCAGAAGAAGGTCGAATGATCCTCAATGGCATCCACTCGGGGACCTGTGGCGACCAAGTGTCTTCTCGGGCCATAGTGGCTAAAGCATACCGAGCCGGGTTTTATTGACCACGAGCAAACGAGATGGCGAAAGATATAGTCGACAGATGCGAAGGCTGCCAGTTTTACTCTGATATGTCTCACAAGCCAGCTTCAGCCCTGAAGACCATTCCCCTAAATGCGGCCCTTTGCTGTTTGGGGATTAGATATGATTGGACCACTGAGAACTGGTAGAAGCGGCTTCACTCATGTGTGGGTAGCAGTCGACAAGTTTACCAAATGGATCGAAGCTAAATCAATCAAGAAACTTGAAGCCAGCACCGTTGTCAGCTTCATCAGAGAATTGACATTCATATATGGATTTCCACACTGCATCATCACTGACAATGGGTCAAACTTCGATTCTGATGAGTTTAGAGCTTTCTGTGCTTCTCAAGGCACATGAGTCGACTATGCTTCAGTCGCTCACCCGCAGTCGAATGGACAAGCAGGAAGGGCAAATGGCCTAATTCTCAAAGGACTAAAACTCCGAATGATGCGTGATCTCAAACACATAGTAGGCGCCTGGGTCGATGAACTTCCATCAGTTCTTTGGGGTTTGACGACAACTCCCAAACGGTCGACCGGACGAAGTCGTTTCTTTTTGGTCTATGGAGCCGAAGCTGTTCTGCCAAGTGACCTGCTCCACAACGCACCCCGAATCGAGCTCTTCTCTGAAGAGGAAGTAGAACAGGCCCGGCAGGATTCAGTCGATCTCTTAGAAGAGGAAAGAGAGATGGCATTAATCCGGTCAACCATCTACCAGCAAGACTTGCGTCGATTCCACGCCAGAAACTGAGAGGTCGAGCCTTTCAAGAGGGAGACTTGGTTCTTCGAGTGGATCAACAGAAGCCACACAAGCTTGCCCCCTGCTTGGGAAGGCCCATTCATTATCACCAGAGTTCTCCACAATGGAGCATACCATCTTTACAATGTCGAGCATCAGAAAGACGAGCCACGAGCTTGGAAAGCGGTGCTGCTCTGCCCCTTTTATACTGAAGTACTCACTCGGATGAAATGTAATAAGAAATACCTTTGTAGTTTATTTATCAAAGACAAGAGCTTTATAATCTTCCTAAACGATGGTTGTTGCTTTTGTTTCCGTTTGAAATCCCCCTGTGGGTGACTTCACTGCGAATCTGTTTCGCCCAAGTCTGAAAAATCCTATCGAGTGGTGAGCAAACCTCTCACTCGGGGGCTTAGCTGCGAATCGATTTTGCATAAGTTCGAAAAATCCTACCAAGTGGTGATAAGCCTCCCACTCGGGGGGCTTAGCTTCGAATCCGTTTCGCCAAAGTTCGAAAAATCCTACCGAGTTGTGAGCAAGCCTCTCACTTAGGGGCTTAGCTGCAGTCCAGTACTCGCCTAAGTTCAAAAAATCCTACCGAGTGGAGAGCAATCCTCCCACTCGGGGGCTTAGCTGCAGTCCAAGTACTCACCTAAGTTCAAAAAATCCTACCGAGTGGAGAGCAACCATCCCACTCGGGGGCTTAGCTGCAGTCCAAGTACTCGCCTAAGTTTAAAATATCCCCCCGAGTGGTGAGCAAGCCTCTCACTCGGGGGCTTAGCTGTGAATCCGTTTCGCCTAAGTTCGAAAAACCCTACCGAGTGGTGAGGAACCATCCCACTCGGGGGGCTTAGCTACGAATCCGTTTCGCCAAAGTTCGAAAAATCCTACCGAGTGGTGAGCAAGCCTCACTTGGGGGCTTAGGTGCCATCCAGTACTCGCCTAAGTTCAAAAAATCCTACCGAGTGGTGAGCAACCCTCCCACTCGGGGATTAGTCATGAATCCATTTCGCCTAAGTTCGAAAAATCCTACCGAGTGGTGAGCAAGCCTC
This sequence comes from Aegilops bicornis, assembly GCA_021605145.1. Lineage (NCBI taxonomy): Eukaryota > Viridiplantae > Streptophyta > Magnoliopsida > Poales > Poaceae > Aegilops > Aegilops bicornis. Next base: position 483,413,773 of record CM038674.1, read on the forward strand.
TCACTCGGGGGCTTAGCTGCAGTACAGTACTTGGCTAAGTTCAAAAAATCCTACAGAGTGGAGAGCAATCCTCCCACTCGGAGGCTTAGCCGCAGTCCAGTACTCGCCTAAGTTCAAAAAATCCTACCGAGTGGAGAGCAACCCTCCCACTCGGGGCTTAGCTGCAGTCCAAGTACTCGCTTAAGTTCAAAAAATCATATCGAGTGGAGAGCAACCCTCTCACTCGGGGGCTTAGCTGCAGTCGAAGTACTCACCTAAGTTCAAAAAATCCTACCGAGTGGAGAGCAACCCTCCCACTCGGGGGCTTAGCTGCAGTCCAAGTACTCGCCTAAGTTTAAAATACCTACCGAGGGGAGAGGAAGCCTCTCACTCGGGGGCTTAGCTGCAGTCCAAGCATCGGCCTAAGTTTGAAAAATCCTACCGAGTCGAGAGCAACCCTCCCACTCGGGCGATTAGCTGCAGTCTAAGTACTCGCCTAAGTTTAAAAAATCCTACCGAGTGGTGAGCAAGCCTCTCACTCGGGGGCTTATCTGTGAACCCGCTAGCCTAAGTTCAAAAATCCTACCGAGTGGTGAGCAACCGTCCCACTCGGGGGCTTAGCTAAGAATCTGTTTAGCCAAAGTTTGAAAAATCCTCACCGAGTGGTGAGCAAGCCTCTCACTTGGGGCTTAGCTGCAGTCCAAGATTAACCTAAGTTCAAAAAATCCTCACCGAGTGGGGAGCAATCCTCCCACTTTCGGCGGCTTAAACTGATCCAAGACTAGCCTAAGTTCAAAAAATCCTACCGAGTGGAGAGCAACCTCCCACTCATGGGCTTAGCTGCAGTCCAAGTACTCGCCTAAGTTCAAAATCCCATCGAGTGGAGAGCAACCTCCCACTCGGGGGCTTAGCTGCAGTCCAAGTACTCACCTAAGTTCAACAAATCCTCCCGAGTGGAGAGCAACCCTCCCCCTCGTGGGCTTAGCTGCAGTCCAAGTACTCGCCTAAGTTTAAAAAATCCTACCGAGTGGTGAGCAAGCCTCTCACTCGGGGGCTTAGCTGCAGTCCAAGTACTCGCCTAAGTTTGGAAAATCCTTCCGAGTGGAGAGAAACCCTCCCACTCGGGGGCTTAGCTGCACCAAGTACTAGCCTAAGTTTAAAAATCCCTCGAGTGATGAGCAAGCCTCTCACTCGGGGGCTTAGCCAGTCCAAGTACTCGCCTAAGTTTGAAAAATCCTACCGAGTGGAGAGCAACCCTCCCACTCGGGGCATAAGCTGATCCAAGTACTAGCCTAAGTTTGAAAAATCCCTGCCGAGTGGGAGCAACCTCCCACTCGGGGGCTTAGCTGCAGTCCAAGACTAGCCTAAGTTTGAAAAATCCTACCGAGTGGAGAGCAACCTCCCACTCGGGGCTTAGCCGCAGTCCAAGTACTCGCCTAAGTTCGAAAAATCCCACCGAGTGGAGAGCAATCCTCCCACTCGGGGCTTAGCTGCAGTCCAAGTACTCACCTAAGTTCAAAACATCCTACCGAGTGGAGAGCAACCATCCCACTCGGGGGCTTAGCTGCAGTCCAAGTACTCGCCTAAGTTTTAAAAAATCCCACCGAGTGGTGAGCAAGCCTCTCACTCGGGGGCTTAGCTGTGAATCCGTTTCGCCTAAGTTCGAAAAACCCTACCGAGTGGTGAGGAACCATCCCACTCGGGGGGCTTAGCTACGAATCCGTTTCGCCAAAGTTCGAAAAATCCTACCGAGTGGTGAGCAAGCCTCACTTGGGGGCTTAGCTGCCATCCAGTACTCGCCTAAGTTCAAAAAATCCTACCGAGTGGTGAGCAACCCTCCCACTCGGGGGGATTAGCTGCGAATCCATTTCGCCTAAGTTCGAAAATCCTACCGAGTGGTGAGCAAGCCTCTCACTCGGGGGCTTAGCTGCAGTACAGTACTCGGCTAAGTTCAAAAAATCCTACAGAGTGGAGAGCAATCCTCCCACTCGGAGGCTTAGCTGCAGTCCAGTATTCGCCTAAGTTCAAAAAATCCTACCGAGTGGAGAGCAACCCTCCCACTCGGGGGCTTAGCTACAGTCCAAGTACTCGCTTAAGTTCAAAAAATCCTATCGAGTGGAGAGCAACCCTCTCACTCGGGGGCTTAGCTGCGATCAAGTACTCACCTAAGTTCAAAATCCCACCGAGTGGAGAGCAACCTCCCACTCCTGGGGCTTAACTGCAGTCCAAGTACTCGCCTAAGTTTAAAAAATCCTACCGAGTGGTGAGCAAGCCTCTCACTCGGGGGCTTAGCTGCAGTCCAAGTACTGGCCTAAGTTTGAAAAATCCTACCGAGTCGAGAGCAACCCTCCCACTCGGGCGATTAGCTGCAGTCCAAGTACTCGCCTAAGTTTAAAAAATCCTACCGAGTGGTGAGCAAGCCTCTCACTCGGGGGCTTAGCTGTGAACCCGTTTCGCCTAAGTTCGAAAAATCCTACCGAGTGGTGAGCAACCCTCCCACTCGGGGGGGCTTAGCTAAGAATCTGTTTCGCCAAAGTTTGAAAAATCCTACCGAGTGGTGAGCAAGCCTCTCACTTGGGGGCTTAGCTGCAGTCCAGTACTAACCTAAGTTCAAAAAATCCTACCGAGTGGGGAGCAATCCTCCCACTCGGCGGCTTAGCTGCAGTCCAGTACTCGCCTAAGTTCAAAAAATCCTACCGAGTGGAGAGCAACCCTCCCACTCGCGGGCTTAGCTGCAGTCCAAGTACTCGCCTAAGTTCAAAAAATCCTATCGAGTGGAGAGCAACCCTCCCACTCGGGGGCTTAGCTGCAGTCCAAGTACTCACCTAAGTTCAAAAAATCCTACCGAGTGGAGAGCAACCCTCCCACTCGAGGGCTTAGCTGCAGTCCAAGTACTCGCCTAAGTTTAAAAAATCCTACCGAGTGGTGAGCAAGCCTCTCACTCGGGGGCTTAGCTGCAGTCCAAGTACTCGCCTAAGTTTGGAAAATCCTTCCGAGTGGAGAGAAACCCTCCCACTCGGGGGCTTAGCTGCAGTCCAAGTACTCGCCTAAGTTTAAAAAATCCTACCGAGTGATGAGCAAGCCTCTCACTCGGGGGCTTAGCTGCAGTCCAAGTACTCGCCTAAGTTTGAAAAATCCTACCGAGTGGAGAGCAACCCTCCCACTCGGGGGCATAGCTGCAGTCCAAGTACTCGCCTAAGTTTGAAAAATCCTACCGAGTGGGAGCAACCCTCCCACTCAGGGGCTTAGCTGCAGTCCAGTACTCGCCTAAGTTTGAAAAATCCTACCGAGTGGAGAGCAACCCTCCCACTCGGGGGCTTAGCTGCAGTCCAAGTACTCGCCTAAGTTCGAAAAATCCTACCGAGTGGAGAGCAATCCTCCCACTCGGGGGCTTAGCTGCAGTCCAAGTACTCACCTAAGTTCAAAACATCCTACCGAGTGGAGAGCAACCATCCCACTCGGGGGCTTAGCTGCAGTCCAAGTACTCGCCTAAGTTTTAAAAAATCCCACCGAGTGGTGAGCAAGCCTCTCACTCGGGGCTTAGCCGTGAATCCGATTCGCCTAAGTTCGAAAAACCCTACCGAGTGGTGAGGAACCATCCCACTCGGGGGCTTAGCTTCTGAATCCGTTTCGCCAAAGTTCGAAAAATCCTACCGAGTGGTGAGCAAGCCTCACTTGGGGGCTTAGCTGCCATCCAGTACTCGCCTAAGTTCAAAAAATCCTACCGAGTGGTGAGCAACCCTCCCACTCGGGGGGATTAGCTGCGAATCCATTTCGCCTAAGTTCGAAAAATCCTACCGAGTGGTGAGCAAGCCTCTCACTCGGGGGCTTAGCTGCAGTACAGTACTCGGCTAAGTTCAAAAAATCCTACAGAGTGGAGAGCAATCCTCCCACTCGGAGGCTTAGCTGCAGTCCAGGCCTCGCCTAAGTTCAAAAATCCTACCGAGTGGAGAGCAACCTCCCACTGGGGCTTAGCTTCTGATCCAAGTACTCGCTTAAGTTCAAAATCCTATCGAGTGGAGAGCAACCCTCTCACTGGGGCTTAGCTGATCAAGTACTCACCTAAGTTCAAAAATCCTCTAGAGTGGAGAGCAACCTCCCACTCGGGGCTTAGCTGCAGTCCAAGTACTCGCCTAAGTTTAAAAATCCTACCGAGTGGTGAGCAAGCCTCTCACTCGGGCTTAGCTGCAGTCCAAGCACTTGGCCTAAGTTTGAAAAATCCTACCGAGTCGAGAGCAACCCTCCCACTCGGGCGATTAGCTGCAGTCTAAGTACTCGCCTAAGTTTAAAAAATCCTACCGAGTGGTGAGCAAGCCTCTCACTCGGGGGCTTAGCTGTGAACCCGTTTCGCCTAAGTTCGAAAAATCCTACCGAGTGGTGAGCAACCCTCCCACTCGGGGGGCTTAGCTACGAATCTGTTTCGCCAAAGTTTGAAAAATCCTACTGAGTGGTGAGCAAGGCTCTCACTTGGGGGCTTAGCTGCAGTCCAGTACTCGCCTAAGTTCAAAAAATCCTACCGAGTGGGGAGCAATCCTCCCGATCGTGGCTTAGCTTGAGTCCGATGCCTCGCCTAAGTTCAAAAATCCTCTGAGTGGAGAGCAACCTCCCACTCAAGGGCTTAGCTGCAGTCCAAGTACTCGCCTAAGTTCAAAAAATCCTATCGAGTGGAGAGCAACCTCCCACTCGGGGCTTAAGCAGTCCAAGTACTCACCTAAGTTCAAAAATCCCACCGAGTGGAGAGCAACCTCCCACTCGAGGGCTTAGCTGCAGTCCAAGGACTCGCCTAAGTCTAAAAACTCCTACCGAGTGGTGAGCAAGCCTCTCACTCGGGGGCTTAGCTGCAGTCCAAGTACTCGCCTAAGTTTGAAAAATCCTTCCGAGTGGAGAGCAACCCTCCCACTCGGGGGCTTAGCTGCAGTCCAAGTACTCGCCTAAGTTTAAAAAATCCTACCGAGTGATGAGCAAGCCTCTCACTCGGGGGCTTAGCTGCAGTCCAACTACTCGCCTAAGTAAAAAAAATCCTACCGAGTGGAGAGCAACCTCCCACTCGGGGCATAAACTGATCCAAGTACTCGCCTAAGTTTGAAAAATCCCACCGAGTGGGAGCAACCCTCCCACTCGGGGGCTTAGCTGCCGATCCAGTGCTAGCCTAAGTTTGAAAAATCCTACCGAGTGGAGAGCAACCTCCCACTGGGGCTTAGCTGCACCAAGTACTGCCTAAGTTGGAAAAATCCTACCGAGTGGAGAGCAACCCTCCCACTCGGAGGCTTAGCTGCAGTCCAAGTACTCGCCTAAGTTCAAAAAATCCTACCGAGTGGAGAGCAACCATCCCACTCGGGGGCTTAGCTGCAGTCCAGTACTCGCCTAAGTTCAAAAAATCCTACCGAGTGGAGAGCAAGCCTCTCACTCGGGGGCTTAGCTGTGAATCCGTATATCCTAAGTTCGAAAAACACAACCGAGTGGTGTGGAACAATCCCACTCGGGGGCTTAGCTACGAATCCGTTTCGCCAAAGTTCGAAAAATCCTACCGAGTGGTGAGCAAGCCTCACTTGGGGGCTTAGCTGCCGTCCAGTACTCGCCTAAGTTCAAAAAATCCTACCGAGTGGAGAGCAATGCTCCCACTCGGGGGCTTAGCTGCAGTCCAAGTACTCACCTAAGTTCAAAAAATCCTACCGAGTGGAGAGCAACCATCCCACTCGGGGGCTTAGCTGCAGTCCAAGTACTCGCCTAAGTTTAAAAAAATCCCACCGAGTGGTGAGCAAGCCTCTCACTCGGGGGCTTAGCTGTGAATCCGTTTCGCCTAAGTTCGAAAAACCCTACCAAGTGGTGCGGAACCATCCCACTCGGGGGGCTTAGCTACGAATCCGTTTCGCCAAAGTTCGAAAAATCCTACCGAGTGGTGAGCAAGCCTCACTTGGGGGCTTAGCTGCCGTCCAGTACTCGTCTAAGTTCAAAAAATCCTACCGAGTGGTGAGCAACCCTCCCACTCGGGGGGATTAGGCTGAATCCATTTCGCCTAAGTTCGAAAAATCCCACCGAGTGGTGAGAAAGCCTCTCACTCGGGGCTTAGTCAAAGACAAGACTCAGCCACGTTCAAAAATCCCACAGAGTGGAGAGCAATCCTCCCACTCGGAGGCTTAGCTGCAGTCCAAGACTCGCCTAAGTTCAAAATCCCACCGAGTGGAGAGCAACCCTCCCACTGGGGCTTAAGCTGCAGTCAAGTACTCGCCTAAGTTCAAAATCCCATCGAGTGGAGAGCAACCTCCCACTCGGGGGCTTAGCTGCAGTCCAAGTACTCACCTAAGTTCAAAAAATCCTACCGAGTGGAGTGCAAGTCTCCCACTCGGGGGCTTAGCTGCAGTCCAGTACTCGCCTAAGTTTAAAAAATCCTACCGAGTGGTGAGCAAGCCTCTCACTCGGGGGCTTAGCTGCAGTCCAAGTACTCGCCTAAGTTTGAAAAATCCTACCGAGTGGAGAGCAACCCTCCCACTCGGGGGCTTAGCTGCAGTCCAAGTACTCGCCTAAGTTTAAAAAATCCTACCGAGTGGTGAGCAAGCCTCTCACTCGGGGGCTTAGCTGCAGTCCAAGTACTCGCCTAAGTTTAAAAAATCCTACCGAGTGGAGAGCAACCCTCCCACTCGGGGGCTTAGCTGCAGTCCAGTACTCGCCTAAGCTTGAAAAATCCTACTGAGTGGGAAGCAACCCTCCCACTCGGGGGCTTAGCTGCAGTCCAGTACTCGCCTAAGTTTGAAAAATCCTACCGAGTGGAGAGCAACCTCCCACTCGGGGGCTTAGCTGTAGTCCAAGTACTCGCCTAAGTTCGAAAAATCCTACCGAGTGGAGAGCAACCCTCCCACTCGGGGGCTTAGCTGCAGTCCAAGTACTCACCTAAGTTCAAAAAATCCTACCGAGTGGAGAGCAACCCTCCCACTCGGGGGCTTAGCTTCTTGATCCAAGTACTCGCCTAAGTTTAAAAAAATCCCACCGAGTGGTGAGCAAGCCTCTCACTCGGGGGCTTAGCTGTGAATCCGTTTCGCCTAAGTTCGAAAAACCCTACCGAGTGGTGAGGAACCATCCCACTCGGGGGCTTAGCTACGAATCCGTTTCGCCAAAGTTCGAAAAATCCTACTGAGTGGTGAGCAAGCCTCACTTGGGGGCTTAGCTGTCGTCCAGTACTCGCCTAAGTTCAAAAAATCCTACCGAGTGGAGAGCAACCCTCCCACTCGGGGGCTTAGCTGCAGTCCAAGTACTCGCCTAAGTTTAAAAAATCCTACCGAGTGGTGACCAAGCCACTCATTCGGGGGCATAGCTGTGAATCCATTTCGCCTAAGTTCGAAAAATCCTACCGAGTGGTGAGCAAGCCTCTCACTTGGGGGCTTAGCTGCAGTCCAGTACTCGCCTAAGTTCAAAAAATCCTACCGAGTGGAGAGCAATCCTCCCACTCGGAGGCTTAGCTGCAGTCCAGTACTTGCCTAAGTTCAAAAAATCCTACCGAGTGGAGAGCAACCCTCCCACTCGGGGGCTTAGATGCAGTCCAAGTACTCGCCTAAGTTCAAAAAATCCTATCGAGTGGAGAGCAACCCTCCCACTCGGAGGCTTAGCTGCAGTCCGATGCTAGCCTAAGTTCAAAATCCTACCGAGTGGAGAGCAACCCTCCCACTCGGGGCTTAAGCTTGATCCAAGTACTCGCCTAAGTTGAAAAAATCCTATCGACTGGAGAGCAACCCTCCCGCTCGGGGGCTTAGCTGCAGTCGAAGTACTCACCTAAGTTCAAAAAATCCCACCGAGTGGAGAGCAACCCTCCCACTCGGGTGCTTAGCTGCAGTCCAAGTACTCGCCTAAGTTTAAAAAATCCTACCGAGTGGTGAGCAAGCCTCTCACTCGGGGCTTAGCTTCTTGATCCAAGAAATCTTGGCCTAAGTTTGAAAAATCCTACCGAGTGGACAAAGAACCATCCCACTCGGGGGCTTAGCTGCAGACCAAGTACTTGCCTAAGTTTAATAATTCCTACCGAGTGGTGAGCAAGCCTCTCACTCGGGGGCTTAGCTGCAGTCCAAGTACTCGCCTAAGTTTGAAAAATCCTACCGAGTGGAGAGCATCCCTCCCACTCGGGGGCTTAGGTGCAGTCCAAGTACTCGCCTAAGTTTGAAAAATCTTACCGAGTGGGGAGCAACCCTCCCACTCAGGGGCTTAGCTGCAGTCCAGTACTCGCCTAAGTTTGAAAAATCCTACCAAGTGGAGAGCAACCCTCCCACTCAGGGGCTTGGCTGCAGTCCAAGTACTCGCCTAAGTTCAAAAAATCCTACCGTGTGGAGAGCAATCCTCCCACTCGGGGGCTTAGCTGCAGTCCAAGTACTCACCTAAGTTCAAAAAATCCTACCGAGTGGAGAGCAACCCTCCCACTCGGGGTATTAGCTACAGTCCAAGTACTCGCCTAAGTTTAAAAAATCCTACCGAGTGGTGAGCAAGCCTGTCACTCGGGGGCTTATCTGTGAATCCGTTATGCCTAAGTTCGAAAAATCTTACCGAGTGGTGAGCAACCCTCCAACTCGGGGGGCTTAGCTACGAATCCGTTTCGCCAAAGTTCAAAAAATCCTACCGAGGGGTGAGCAAGCCTCTCACTTGGGGGGTGAGCTGCAGTCCAGTACTCGCCTAAGTTCAAAAAATCCAACCGAGTGGAGAGCAATCCTCCCACTCGGAGGCTTAGCTGCAGTCCAGTACTTGCCTAAGTTCAAAAATCCTCTGAGTGGAGAGCAACCTCCCACTCGGGGCTTAGCTGCAGTCCAAGTACTCCCTAAGTTCAAAAATCCTATCGAGTGGAGAGCAATCCTCCCACTCGGAGGCTTAGCTGCAATCCAAGTACTCACCTAAGTTCAAAAAATCCTACCGAGTGGAGAGCAACCCTCCCACCCGGGGGCTTAGCTGCAGTCCAAGTACTCGCCTAAGTTTAAAAAATCCTACCGAGTGGTGAGCAAGCCTCTCACTCGGGGGCTTAGCTGCAGTCCAAGTACTCGCCTAAGTTTTAAAAATCCTACCGAGTGGAGAGCAACCCTCCCACTCGGGGGCTTAGCTGCAGTCAAGTACTCGCCTACTTTTAAAAATACTACCGAGTGGTGAGCAAGCCTCTCACTCGGGGGCTTAGCTGCAGTCAAGTACTCGCCTAAGTTTGAAAAATCCTCTGAGTGGAGAGCAACCCTCCCACTCGGGGCTTAGCTTGAGTCAAGTACTCGCCTAAGTTTGAAAAATCCCACCGAGTGGGAGCAACCGTCCCACTCGGGGCTTAGCTATGATCAAGTACTCGCCTAAGTTTGAAAAATCCTACCGAGTGGAGAGCAACCCTCCTACTCGGGGGCTTAGCTGAAGTCCAAGTACTCGCCTAAGTTTGAAAAATCCTACAGAGTGGGGAGCAACCCTCCTACTCGGAGGTATAGCTGTAGTCCAGTACTCGCCTACCTTTGAAACCCATCCCTATCCGTAAGGACAACGAGGAGCAGGTCGACTGCAACCTTCTCCTAAGGAGCTACGCCACAAATACAATGTGCGCTCCATCCTTATCCGCAAGGACGACGAGGTGCAGGTCGACTGCAACCTTCTCCTTCGGAGCTGCACCATAAATACAATGTGCGTTCCTTCCCTATCCGCAAGGACGACGAGGTGCAGGTCGACTGCAACCTTCTTCTTCGGAGCTGCGCTACAAATACAATGTGCATTCCATCCCTATCCGCAAGGACGACGAGGTGCAGGTCGACTAGAACCTTCTCCTTCGGAGCTGCACCACAAATACAATGTGCGCTCCATCCCTATCCTCAAGAACGACGAGGTGCAGGTCGACTGCAACCTTCTCCTTTGGAGCTATGCCACAAATACAATGTGCACGACATCTCCATCCACAAGGACAACGAGGTGCAGGTCGACTGGAATGCGTGCCCCATCCCTACCTGCAAGGACGATGAAGCGCAGGTTGATTGAAATCACTACCTCAGAGCTGCATCTCAAACACAAAGATTATTCCGATTGAAGAACAAATTCCACTCGAAGGCAAACGCAAGCATATTCATAAATAAACCAAGTTCGGATAAATCCTAAGGTTCCGGACAACGGATCAAAAGTATTCGAGCATCAAGCCCGAAGAAGTTTAACGGTTACAGAATCACTCGGCATTCTGAGGCAAATAAAGGTGAAGCCTAATATTTTTTCGGTCACGGATCAGGAGAAGGACTGGCTGGGTCGTAGAAACTGTCAAGGTCAATGTTGTCTGCAACGCGAGTGGCGGCGGCAAGGAAGGTGTCCATGAAAGACTGGAAAGTGTGCCTCTTCCTGTTAGCAACCTTGAGCTCCGCCAGCTTGTCTTCTTTGGCATCCTTGCGGTCACTCGGACCGAGAGATGAGCGACTTCAAGACCACAATGAAAGTGGATGACTTCTTCCATTCTTGCACGCGCTCAGGGATTTGATTCAGTCGAGTCATCAGGGGCTCGAGATCTTGAGATAGTTCCGCCTGAGGCCAAAGTTCCGCATCAACCCGGGTCATTGCAGCTTTCAAACGGGAAAGATAAGAAACCGCGCTGTCCATACGAGACTCCAACCGCATCATGTTCATCGCAACATCATCCTTGACTGGACAGTTGATGGGATCCAGACCCGTCTCGACCCACCCAGTTTCGGCTTAAAAGTCTTGGCAAAATTCTGCACAGTCGAGTGAATGATGAGTCGACGACGCTATTAGAATTGTTAGTCGACAGAAATAAGACAGATTAATCAGTACCTTCAAGTTTCAAGACCAGCTTCGGAGCAAGTTGGCCCAGATAAGATTCTAACTCGCCATTCTTGGCCTTGAGACTTCCAAGTTCGTCGGTCAGTTTCTCCTTGTCCTTCTTAAGTCGCTCAACCTCTTGATTGGTGTCAGAAACAGCAGTCTTTAGTTTGGAGTCTTCTTCTTCTAACTCGCCAACTGAAGCAAGCTTCTTGTCAGCAAGCGATGTCTTCTCGCGCGCCTCCTTCTGAGCTGCAGCTAGATCTAGATCCTTCTTCTCCAAAGCCTGCTTCATTTTGTCTAAAGAAATAACATTCTTCAGACGGGCTTGGAGTTGGCGGTTTTCACTACATACATCTGCTCGAGTGGACGTTCAAAAAATGGAAAGGAAAAGTGCCAGCAGTGGGATAAACAGTCGGTGATTGATTACCTCCCATGGCAGCTAATTCGTCACGAGCGCTCTTGAGATTCTTCTTGGCCAATTCTGGATCAAGGTTGAGGCTGATTTGCTGCTAGTTCATTGCAGAAAGCTGAGCCCCAAGATCAGAAGATTTCTACAGTCACAAGCCATATCAGTTGACAGATATAAAAAGACATCACAATGTTAGCTACTCTAAGACTACCACCGAATCAAACATTCAATGGCAGTCTCGGGGACTACACCTGGTGGGTGCACTCAGCGTGCCCCCACTGGTTTCGATTCCACTCGGCGTTGTCTGCCCAGCTCGAGTGGCAAAAAAAAGAAGGTTCTCAGACCACAGTCGACTGCCCACATTCACTTATGGTCTCGGCGACTACACCCAGTGGGTGCACTCAGCGTGCCCCCACTGGTTTTGATTCCACTCGGCGTGGTCTTCCCAGCTCGAGTGGCAAAAAAAGAGGAGAGGTTCCCATTCTCAGACCACAGTCGACTGCCCGCAGTCACCTATGGTCTCGGGTACTACACCTAGTGGGTGCACTCAGCGTGCCCCCACTAATGCAAAGATTCAGTTCGAATCGACACAAAGAGACATACAACATCAAAACAGCCACACCCCAGTGGGTGATCAGACAAGAAATACGGTCGATCGGAAAGTCAACTAACCTGGGCATTGGCTTGCAGAGCAGCTCTGGCGTTGAAGGCTACCTGACTAGCCTCATGCACCATCTTCATTTGTCCCATCACAAGATTCAACTAAAGAAGAGCTTTCTTGGCAGCAGTTGGCGGATCGTCTGGAGTTTGATATGCAGTGAAAAGTGATGGAGGCAGAGCAATCGAAGCAGCCGCCAGATCTGAAGCTGGGAGTTGTATCGGCGCGGCAGATGTCTGAGCAGCTGATCCTGAGGGACAATCAGTCGACAGCGGAACTGCGAAGGTGACGTTGGTTCGAGCTTGATTTGTCGATCGCTCGACCGTCGTCCCAGGCGTCAGTCGGCCGGGGAACCTGGACTTCAGGCGCTTTCCCACTCGTTTCTTTGTCCTTCTTCCTCCTCCCTTTCAGCGGCACTTCTTCATCATCGTCCGGAAGCACAACAACATCTCGTGGATCTGCAAGGAACAGAGAAAGCCATAAGGATAAATGACAAATCATTCAGTCGACCAGACAAATTCGAATCGACCAGACATACTAGCTTTGGAGGTGACAGCGTCGTCAGCTTCCTCGTCGGCTGGAGTCTTGTCAATATCTCGGTCGCAGCTGAGGTCGGGCTACACAAATTCATCGTCCACTCGCTCAGAATAAGAAAACCGGTCGGTACATAAAAATTGATCGGAACAAGAAGATACGGGAAGAGCATTTACACAGAGGCAACATGGACGTCCATCTTGATCCTAGGCAAGGTCTTCCGAGCCTTCGAAGGATGGGCTTTGGGCTGCTTGGTGACCTTCTCAGTCAAATCTGGAGTCGGAGACCGAGCGCGCTTGTGGGATGAGGCACCCAACGCCACAGCTTTGCCGCGCCTGCTCACGGGATCGTGGCACAGCTTGAATCGATGTTCAGAACGAGGTGGTGAGTCGGCCACTTCCTCGTCGGCCGACTCGTCGCTCTCGTCATCGTCATCATCAGCTGTAGACTCCCACTCGCCGCTCTCGTCATCGTCATCATCAGCTGGAGACTCCCACTCGCCGCTCTCCTCGGCGTTGTCCTCGCCCTCTTCGTCTTGCTCCAGGGCTTGTTCACCATTGGGCATTGAATAAATATCCGCGTAGATCTGCAAAACAAGAGACCGATCAACAGTCAGTCGAAACAATAATCAGTTGGTAAATACGTTCAACAATTCAGTTATGACGACCAGACCTTGTCAGGCAGGTTGCTATCGCTGAACTACCTCGAGCAGGTCCATACCAGTGACACCTTGGTTGATCAGCTGGACTACTCTCTCAACTAGCATGCCTGTCTCCGCCTTCTCCGCAGCAGTCACTATCAAGGAAGATGGAGTTTGAACACAGTCGAAAGAAAAAGGAAGAAGCCCGGTCGACTGGCCTGGGGTCGCGATTTCCTGGCAGTAGAACCAGGTCGACTGCCAGCCCCTGACCGACTCAGGAAGAGTCATCGGAGGGAAAGAGCTCATCTTCCTCTTCTGAATGCCCAGACCCCCACACATCTGAATGACATGGGTTTTCTCGTCTTTCTAGTTTGCTTTTTTCACATTTTGGGATCGGATGGTAAAGATGTGCTTGAAAAGACCCCAGTGCGGTCAGCACCCCAAGAAATTCTCGCACATGGAGATGAACGCAGCAAGATATGTGATAGTGTTGGGAGTGAAATGGTGGAGTTGGGCACCAAAGAAATTCAGGAAACCACAAAAGAAGGGATGTGGAGGAAGCGAAAAGCCACGGTCGACGTGGGTGGTGAGCAGGACACACTCACCCGGCCGCGGCGGTGGCTCCGTTTCTACCCTCGGCTGGCGCACGGACTTATGGACGATCAGCCCCAGCTCAGCCATATTGTCCAAGTCCTCTTGAAAGCGAAGATTGGATCCAGTCTCCCTGGATCCAACCCGACGGCAACCCCGAGCGCGACGAAGACCCCCGATTCATTTTCTTGCTCTTCGCCGCCCCCGTCGCCTTCTTCGAATGCTCTAGCACCGCCTTTTTGTCCTTCCCCATGGCGGTGGAGCGATGGCGTCGAGAGTGGTTGGTCTGGGCAAAGCGGAGTTGCGAGAGGAAGAAGAAGGGGAATGGGCACGCACTGTGCAAACGCTTCGGCCTCGCCGCTTTTAAAGGCCTACTTCCGAGTGGCTGACGCGTGGGCCCGAGCGATCCTGTCAAATCCCCCCAACAATTTGCACGGGATACGTGGCGAAAAAGGTGGCGCGGAAATCAAAAAGTCATATTTATCTACTCCACTTACCGCGGAGCGCTCTGCCTGGTGCGCTTCCACCAAAATTTTGAATCCCGGGAAATCCGGGGTCCTTTGCAACCGGTCACGCCAAAGATTTCATGTCAAAAATATCATCCAAGCGGATGCAAATTGATACAAATCAGTTGGCAATTTCATCGATCAAAGGCGGTGAAAGCGAAGCTGAAGTTCTAAATAGTTGACCTCCACTTGAAGACAATGACAAGACAATCAAGATTAAAAGCAAGGTCAACTCCATCCTTCTTTTTCACTCGAACCTCGATCCATTCGGGAACTAATGATCACTACAAAAAAATACACTTCCGTGATGATACGTGTTTGTCACAGCAGGTCGCGTTTTTTGTCATGCATGTACATCCATGAAAAATTTATGACAGAATCAAGATAGTCATACATGTGCTGTCGTAGAAGTGTTCCATGACATTACCAAAATTATCATCACGGAAGTGTCCACTTCCATGACGATAAATCGCGCGTCACAGAAGTGCTTTTGTCAAGGGTGACCGACACGTGGCATCCACCATAATAGAACGTCGTTAAGCTATCGGGTCGGATTTTGGATCCGATAACCCGTTAACAGCCCCGACCAATGGGAAATTTCCACGTGTAAAATTCTGATTGGCCGTCAGTGGGCCAGATGTCGCCCGTCCATTGGAGGAGACATGCCTATGGTACGTCGACATGTGGCTGGGCCCAACAGAGGCCCATATAGGTTGAAAAGGCCGGCCCAGTCAAAGGCCCGTAGAATTTAATCAGGTACTAGTGGGCCAGCCCAATAACGGCCTGCTTAATAAAGGCCCATTTACAGCCCGAAACCATATCTGGCCGGTTAATTGTTCGCCAAATATTTGGGCCCATTTACGGCCCAAAGCCAGATCTGGCCCGTTAATTGTTTGCCCAATATTTGGGCCCATTTGCGGCCAGAAGCCAGATCTGGCCCATTAATTGTTCGCCAAATATTCGGGCCCAACTACAGCCCAGTGACTTTCGGCCTGTTAGAGGCCTGATGTAGACATGGGCCCATTTCAGCCCGGTGTGACTTTCGGCATGGGAATGGCCCGTGCTACCCATGGGCCATATATGGTCCGACGGGACATCAGGCCCACTAACGGCCCGTGTTAAAGGTGGAAACAGTTAAGCCCAATGTGCCCTTGGGCCTGTTAAAGGCCTGTCGCGTAGTTCGGCCCGTTGATGCCTGTACTAAGCTTTCGGCCTCTTAAAGGCCCATGATATCAGTGGGCTAACTAAGGCCCGAGATATGTTTAGGCCTGGTAACGACCCGTGAGCTAACTGGGCCCATAACGGCCCGGTCAACATTTCGGCCTGCTGAAGGCCCGTCGACGACTAGTGAAAATTGAGGCCCAACAGCCATTTTGGCCTACTAAAGGCCCGTGGTTTCATCTCGGCCGTAACAGGCCAGTACAATATGCAGCCTGTTAATGGCCCAACGCTACCTGGGCCAAACTAAGCGTTGGGTCGACAAAAGGCCCAACTAAAATATAGGCCGGTGTAAGTTTTGGCCTCGCACAATGTGTGAAGGCCCCAATCATTCGGGCCCAAGAAAGACATAGGCCGGCCCAATTGTAGCCCGCTAAAAACCTGGCCCGTTACCAAATGTTTCGGCCCGGTCGACTATATCTGATTTTTTTCAGATAGCGAATGACGGCAGTAACTAGTAGGAATTAAGAACAAACCTACTCTATACAATAAAGAAATTACGGCATAGTAACTAAGAATAAACCTACACTATACAATAAAGGATTTAAGGTATATTACATCCACTAGGCATCGAAGTTCGCCACCAGTGATCATAAAGCGCAACGAAGAAGCAGATTACAAAAACTGGGCACCATTGCAGCGTAACAACATAATACTGAACCAAGACCACTTCCAAGACAGTTCAAGAAAGGTTAGCCTTGCGGGGGAAGTGTTGTGCAAAATTTCTTGAGCAAGGTGTGAGACCCGGCCTAGCATGTCGGTCATAGCTTCCAGGTTTAGTTGTTTAGCGATGAGGTTCTCATTGGTGTTCTTCGCAATCTTTCTTAGAGATAGGACTTCAAGTCGAAGTTGAGTTGCAGAATGCCTTTCTGCTAGAACTTGGGACTGAAGAAGTCGAACTGATTCGGACGACGAATTACGTGGAGCTTGTCGATTGTTAGTCTCAAGTAACTTGAACACTGCATCAAGACAAGACTTTGGGGTTGTCTCACTATCTTCAAGATGTTTTGCCTTCTTTGCTGCAATATATGTTGGGTTTGTCTCACAGCCTTCAGCAGACTTGTGTATGCCATCAGGCATATCACCCTGAAGTAGAGAGATGACAGGTTTTGCACGTGTATAAACAAAGATGATAAGCTGCTCATCAATTCTATCCAATTTCAAATTAGAAAATAAAGAGTAAATTCAAAATATCAATAGCATAATTTGGCATTGTTCGTAATGCGGGGAGTTTCACCACACTACTGGATTACCATGTCAACATAACAAGCATAGATGAAGGGCAAAGAAAGTCATTGTATCTATTTTGGAAAATGTGCATGGCATGTTGTTCATATCATCAACCACATCAGTAAGATAAAACAGGAGATGACAAGGTGCAAACGTGGGCTGCTTCACCACACACTGGATTATAGATCCACAAAACCAAATGGACGATTACGAGGCTAACATGTGCAGTGATGCTACATAATCAAACAACTATGAAAGTAAGTATGGTCATACAGGGCAAGAGGTACTCACAAGAGCAATGCAGTGTGTTGTATAGTTGCGATATTCTGTGGTCCCTTGAGAACGAATGTTCTTCTGCTAATAGTTTTCGTACAAGTGAGACATTAAGGCAAATGCAGAAATGTAGTTCAAATTGTGATGTGATATCATAGACAGTACCTTACGCTGTAGCCGAGACCAATGTGTAACAAGATTATTCCAGTCACCGTCGGATAAATGTATCACCCGAGACTTTACAGAAATTTCTTTCAGAGGCTTGCCATCGAAGTGCGCTTACCTCAGGTAGGAACGATACTTCATCAACGAGTGCTTGAAAAGCGCAACCAACTCTTGCTCGGCATCACAATAGTTTGCTCCTCGCCTATTTAAAAGAATGAAATCTTGTGTCTTCTGTCAGCAGAAACATATGTAGTAATGACCATGAATAACATTAGTACATTACTTACGCGTAAGTTGCGGAGGAAGACTGAAATTGTTACGTATGTGGTATAATCTTTCCATGAAGGAAAGATGCGCACAAAGTTCCTGACAACAACATAAGCTTCGTCTTCTAAACTGGGAAGAAATGGAACAGGGGTCCTATTTGCTGCAATTGGGGCTCTCTCTGGTTCGAAAAGGGATTTGGCAACTAGATTTGGTGTACTCTTTGCTGGAATGGGGGTTTTGCGTCAAATACCGGTGCTATGTCAACTGGCATAATCATACTGTTTGCTGCAGTTGGGGTCTGCTGAGTTGGGGCATCAGAAATAACCAATGTAGTAGGGCTAGAGTCTGCTAGAGTTTGGGTATTTTGTGGGTCAGGTGATATTGAAACTACACCTAATGGGCTATTTGATTTATCAGGTGCCACTACCTTTTCCAAATACTTTGCTTGTGCTCCTCCACGATCAGCAATCGCCCTCTTCCTTTTGAACGTCTAATACACAAGAACATCATTTGAATGGATAAATATGGTATGATGATAGATGGAATATGTCTTTGAAAATGGATAGGCAGTGGTGTATTCACATACACGATGTGTAAACTAAGCTAATGGCAGTTCAACAAAGTAGAAGCAATGCAAAGCATCCGTTGCAAGATATGTGCGAGCAATGTAACCTTGGAAAGTTAGAGCAAGTACCTTGATGGGTGAATAAGATAGGGCATCTTCCTCTGACTCCTCCACTAGGGAGCTACACTGACTTAGGTCTCCCTCTAGCTCAGAATCACTGTTAGGATCATATTCTGAGCATGAATCTGCAGGTGGAGAGCGTTTGCGTTGCATTGCATCCAGACTTGATTTCAGTCCCTTAATGCCAAGTTTGACAGCCATGGCATTGTTCTGCTTTATCCTTTTCATGCGCGCAAGCTCATAATCATTATGATGTTGTTCAGAATCTGAGATTCATGAAAACATAAAAAGTAGTCAGATTATCTATGGAATGCATTGCGGATTCAACTCGGAGAGTGTCTCCCTATAAACCCCTGCATATGCAAAGTTCACCTCCCCAACCGTGCTAACCAGACCACACACAGAAATACAAACCCCTTATGTCTCTATAACAGGCAGGCACACATTTCAAAACTGAAGTAGGAACATTAGAATCATATGAAAAAATTCGTATTTGAACAAATAAACTAAGCAATTATGAGTGGCGTAATGTTTAGCTTCAAGGGTGGAGTGTTGGTAGTGCGACACAAAGCAAGTAGGCAGATTGTATTCCATGTAAAAGATCGAAACCTATGTAAAAGCTGGAAATGACACTTTCTTTCTATACAATGCGGTTCATTACTCCACACATGATGGAAGAGATCACATAGAGAAATACTATTCACTCAGTCTATGGTTCCAAAGTATTTAGAAACAGGGTGGTCCACCCTAAAAGAATATTGACAACAAATATGAAAAGGCAAGCATAGATGTAGTGAATCAATCATTTACTTGTGAGCTTATTGGGACAAGTATGCGTAATTGTAATAGCTAAGAAGAGACCATCCAAAATCTGAATGAAGAAGTTTGTCTAGCACTTATTGTTTGCAACTAATCGGCGTGGATAATTGGATATTATATCGAATGAGTAAGAAAGACAAGTAAAATTTTCAACAAACACGGCTTGCGTAGTAATCTGGGTCAATGTCACTATGACCAACAATCCAAAATGACTAGTTTACATTCCGAGGGCGGAATTTTCAAAACCCTGTAAACTTTAGAGGTACTAAAGATTACCGAAATACATCTGAACCATTAAGTGTAGGTAGCACTAAGCACACAACAAACCCTAATGACAGTCCTGCCTAATGAGTAATGAATCAATTAGAAAATGGGTGATGAGGAGTGGGCTGGAGTGTTGAGGATTTATCTCAGGATAAATCGGGTTGGCTTGGTGGGTGCTGCATGCCTGAGCCCGGAACGGACTGGGAAGGTAGGCACGGCGGCGCGCCCGGGCAGCGGTGACGGTGTTGGGCGAGCGGCTCCTGGCCTCCTGTTAGTCTTGCGTCTCCTCCTAGAGTCATGCCGTCCGGGGACGGCAAGTCGCCGGCAAGGCAGGCGGCTGGGGGTGAGTAGAGATCGGAAGCGCGCAGCATAACAGAGGGGAATCGGGGCCTGGGACGACCCAAAATCCCAGGGTGGGCCAGCCCACTGTGGGCACCATGTAGAGATACACACCCGAGCGGCAAACATGCATTTTTGAAACTAATTTAGCTGACCAATTAAACAAATCTATTTTAATAATATCATATTCATATTTGAACATCTAAGCTTGTTTAGCTTGATGCGTGGAGCAGTGTTATTATGACACGAAGCACGTATTCTGATCGTATAGTGATCATAAAAGGAAACTCTAAGCATATTTTTTTAGCAAAAGAGGGTTTCCTCCGATTTCTATTAAAGAAACCACCACGGAACCAACATGATCAATTAAACCCTAAGCATGATCAATTAAACCGTATTATGGCTGTGCCATGGCAGATTTGAAGCTGCAAACCGGAGAAAAGATATTTAGCATCCATTGTTTTCTTCGAACTAAGAACTAAATTCTAAGAGCTGAAAAGAAAGTAGAGTAACCAAGTTAGATCTATTTTCTGGTTGAGATCAACAAGTTGAGGAGATATGAAGTACCACCTATCTTGCGGCGCGGTGTAGGCATCGGGGGTGGGATGGTTGTCGGTGTCGTTGAAGCAGATCTGCGACGGTAGACGGGTGTATCGGGGGATAAGTCCCGTTGCAGTGGAAGAGAAGGTCATGTGAGCGGCCCCGGCAAAGAGGACGACGGCGCCGATGAAGCGAGAGGACACGATGCAAGGCTATTGGTCCATCGCCGTGGATGATAAACGTCCATCTCTAGCAGTGGACGACGTGGTCTTGGTAGGCACTCCGGCATGGTGGAGGACGGTGGCGATGGATGTGGTGGAGGACGGTGGCGATGGATGTGGTGGAGGACGGCGGGGATGGATGGGGTGGCGGACGGAGGCTGGTGTGGGGATGGGGTGTTCTAGCGCAGACGATGTATTAATGGGAAAATGGAGGGCGAGGTACGGGGAACCATGTTTATGGGACGCGCCTGTCTGAAATATGGGAAAGTTACAAACTTAGCCCCCGTTTAAAATTTGGACATCTCGTCGGTTGGGGATAGGACAGTAATCTCGCATCTCGCCAATATTTGCCCAGAGCGATTTCGGGCGAGGAGAGGGTGGTTGGCGCCCACGGTGTATGAAACGGGCTGACAGGTAGGGCGGTTGTGTCACGTCTGAGTGAAGTTACAAACCTGCCCCTATTGAAAATATTTGCCTACATCGATTTCGGCCAATTCGAGTTTGTTTTGCCGCCCACCGTGTATGAATGGGGAAATGGAGGGAGAAACAGAGATCTTTCGGATGAGCTTGAATCAAATGTGTTTTGTCGCCCATGTTTGGCGCCCACCGTGTCGGAATGGGCTCGAGGCGGTCGTGTCACGTCTAATTGAAGTTAGTAACCTATCCCTATTTAGAGCAGTGGAAATCGGGCCGATGGATTGTCCGTGTAATGGGTAGACAGTAATTTCCATCTCCTAAACACTTGGCTTCGGGCAGCCGACGTGGGAGTGGACATTTTGCTGCTTCTTTCGAATTTTGGGACAATAAGCATCCACGTTTACCCTGGCAACTAAATTCGAATCCATTTTGTATTCCTATATGAATCTTTATAAATCATTATATGTGTTTTTATATCTTCAAAAGGACGACAAAGATGTATTCCTTTGTCATATATGAATATGGTTTACAAATGCCGATACTCAAATTCAGAAACTAGTATCCATTTTAAGGTGAATTGAATATTTGGAACACTTCATGTCCAACTCAAATGTCACGCAACATAATGTGTACTCCCATTTAGATATGTACACAAGCGATGTATCAAGATTCAAATACCGAGTCAATCAACCAAGAATGTACAGAACTAACAGACATATAAACACTTATAGAGTATATGGATCAATAATATCAACTAACATACATAAGCCAGGCCGCTGTAATTTTTTTGATTACAACAGCATCCTTTTTTTAGCCAGCATCTTGGCCCTTTCCGATGCGTGCCACTTATGGTCCATCTATACTACTACTATTGTTGAATTCACATTCAGCCCGATTGGCATATTTGTAGGTCTGGCACAGCAATCCAAATGAAATGTCTCCGAGTCTTATCAATTAATACAGACTTGTGCTCAAATAAAATTACAAACCAAAAAAAAAATTATTACATGATCTCTAAAACAAATGGTTTGATTGATATGCACAGACAACACAAAGGTTATACAACTATGGAAAGAACATTTCACCTATGGTTTACCAAGTAGAAATTTAATTTCTTTTTTTCCTTCAGGACCTTAACAATCTGGTCAGTCTCAGCTTGCTTCATTTTGAAATCCACCAAATATTTAATGGTTGTCTTGAGTACTGCTTGTGATTGTGTTGTTTGCTTCCTCAACATGTCAACTTCATCTCTAAGTGCAGAATCAAAATCTCTTTCTACCACTAGTTTAGCCTCTAGAGCATCAGCAGTTGGCAATTCATAATGCATGATTGTGCCAGTGCCACTGATGTGGGATGATGCAACGTCCATGGGGACCTCGCTCTTTGATCTTGGGCTAACCTATTTTGCCATTAAAGTTCCGATTGGATTCAGAAAAGTTGAAGTTAGCAAAACATCTCAACTGGAGTTATAACAACAAACCAGTTAAACAAACAAGGAATTAAAGAGTTTCAATTGGATGCTGAAAAGTACTCCCTCCGTACCATAATGTAAGACGTTTTTTAACACTATGCTAGTGTCAAAAAACGTCCTATATTATGGGACGGAGAAATGAATTAATAACATCATTGTAACCCGCTATTGTAGCAACAAAGCGGTTAAACAAACAAGTAGATATTTAAGTTAAGGCAAACAGGTAATTCTTAACGGTAAGTATCAAACACATAGATAGTAGCGATCTACAATATGACTAACAGGCTGTGCCATTATGTAATCAGTAGCAAACTAAATTAAGCCAAGCAACGTAATTGAAGAATTTTGCAATAAGTGGCTAACTAAAATTCGAGAAGCGGTGGCGAACTTACGCTAGTTCTTTGTACAGGCACACTGCAACTTCTTTTTCGCTTACAAGGTTGTATAAAGGAGTCCATGGCATCAATTGATTAGATACACAGTCCCAATACTACTTTCTTCCCACACTGCATGGGTAAGTCGAATGGTTAATCTGGTAAGATGGTGCGTCCTTGATATGTTATATGAGGACGTGTAGTCAGACTAGTTGTAGCCAAACACATCACATTGGCTTTTCTTGTATATTTCATGCGATTACTTTTGGCATATCGAGATCTAAGCAATCTACAATAGGATGAAAAGACTGGCATCCTTCACATTATTGGCGAACTCAGTTCATAGAAACAAGCAATTCAACCATTCTGTGGGTAAATCAAAAGCGCCACTGGAATATTTTTCACTACACAATCATACACGCAAAAAGGGGCAACGCCACCATAGGGGCTGGTATGGGCGGCCGCCTCAGGTGGCTGGAAAGTGTACACCTAGTTTGAGTCGTCCAGGTTGGTCCATGCTAGTTTTGTTCGTCCCAACGCACGGCGAGCAATGTAAAAATGAAGAAAAATGTTTCAATTTGGATGGACCAATAACTTCAGTGCAAGGCAGGCCCTATAGCAGGCTCGCGGCCCAAACGAGTGCCTCCCATATCGATCGACAGCAGGAAAAATCCCAATTCATTCACCCCAGCCTCCAGTCTGGTTTGCTCCTAACCTAGCCGCCGCTGGACAGACCGACACAAAGACTTCCTCGCGCCCTCGTTGGAGGGCGGTCGCTGGCTTCAAGCGAATGGAAGGACAAGAAGATGAAGATCCAACCACAGGTGTAGCCAGCATAGAGGCGATGGCGGCAGCACGGGCATGGCATCGAGCTTGCACAAATGGATAGTCGCAGCTTGCAAGAGTAGCATGCATAGCAGTAGGTACATCACATCCCTGATTATATCTAATTCAACTCTTCAATTTCTGGCCAATAGTTAAACCTGGCGGTGTTGTAAAACTGCTTGTATGTAGGGAATCTATGAGAAAATGAAACCAATTTCTACTTATTTTATAACTCCCCAAATCAATACTGAACGATTTGAATCTGATGTATCTAATCAAATTTCCGGTGCAAACATACAAGCTCATGTTGTTCTTGAGCACTGAAGTGTCTAATGAACAATTTGCTAATGAAGGATTTGATGCAAACATTTTACATGCTCCTGGTGATGAACATATAGTGTCAAATGAGGGATCTAATGCAAGCATTTTGCAAGCTCATTGAAGGATTTAGTGTCTAATGATGATCTACTATGTTGAGAGAGATGAGATTTGCGAGGCATTGATGACAAGAAAATTATAGTGCATTTTCATAACTTGAGGAAAGCGTCGAGGCCATCTACCGTAAAGTCCCGTATCATGACAACATAGCATAAATACTTTTCTAATCTGTTGTTTGAAACTATTGGCATACTTGTGCAGGATAGATATATTGATATGCAGTTTGCGCACTGGTTATATGTGCAATTACACTTTGATATTTTCAGCCAGAGAACGAATAATTCAAGCAGGTACAGACCATGTTTGTAGTCCTTGTACACCATATTGCATTTTGTGTTTTTGGTGCTTGCATCATTTAGTGTTTATAATCTGAACTACTTTGGATCATTAGCTGGTTTTCAAAGTGCATGTAGCTTCACATTTCTCAAGTTATGTTGATTTCTGGAGTGCAAGTGCCTTCGTATTTTTAAAGTTAAATGTTTGCCCCTGGTAACTTGATTTCGTGGATCATCCACTGCACACAAATCATACACGAATGCCAGTATGAATTAAATGAAATGCAGGGACTTACACTAGCTCGTTGTACAGGCTCACTGCAGCTCTGCTTGCGCTTGGGATGTTCCATGTACAAGTCCATGTTACCACTTGCTTGGATGTGCAGGCCTTGTGCTCCTTGCACCCCCCTCTGCATTTTTGACACGGCGAATGGTTGATCAAATAAGAGGAATCGACCTTGATGTTGTACCAGAGGACAGATACTTACAAGGTTATACGGGTGTGCAAGATGTGTACCAGATCCCATAGCCCCGTCATGCTTCGCAAAAAAATGGATTTGCTTGTTTCAGATGATATCTCAAGAAGAAATAAGAGTTAAACTCAGAGTTGCATAGGCGTGTAAGCTAAGAGAGCTGTGAAAGGATATCCAAACATCATCGCAACAGTGCACAAGGGAGTGATGTGTGGATACCTAGTTCGGGCCGGCGTTTGGGCATGCTCGTCTAGCTAGAGTGTGGGTCACTTCAGAGCCGTTGAGGGTGATGCGCTGGCGTTGGCTGGCCGCGCACGGATGCAGATCTTGAGTGGTAGCGGAGCGCTACAATGTGGTGGACGAGATCGTTGGTGAAGCCCCAACGGCCTCGGGGGGCGGAGGTGCGACGATGTGCTCGGTGAAGTAGCCCCGTTGAGCTGGGAGATGGCGTCGGTGAAGCGCACCTGATGTGGTGGAACTCGGTGTCTGTGAGGCACGTCGGCTGCGGCGGCCGACGTTGTGGGTGGACCACCCAGTGCGGTGGACGAGGGCGTAGATGAGGTAGCTCCGGTGCGGTGGTGAAGCGCGACCGTTGTCTTCGTCATCGTCGTCCGGCACAGAGGTGGGAACGGTGGGGAAAGAGACGAGACGAGGGGCGATTCGAGGGATGGCGGCGAATTAAGGATTTGAGCAATCTGGGCGCGGAAGGGGACGGTGGAGAAGAGAGATTTTGTAGGGCTGGAATTGGGGCCGCCAGATATTTCAATCCGAAGCATTGGAAGCGAACTTATATTGTCGTCGTCCTTTTTTGGGGGGGAGGTGGGGTGGGTGGCTGGGTGCTACGCGTCTGTCCGACACACGCGAGCACCCCGACATGACTATGCTTCGGTGCCTTAAGGCACCTGCCTTTGTGTCCATGACATGTGGGCCCAACAGGTGGCTAGCAGCATCCACCCCGACACGACCCTAGTATGCCTGGTGCGCCTACATTTGAGAATGCAAACGAATCATCTTTCATTTGCAAACGAATCTGTATGTATTACCATGCTCGTGTTTTCCTTGCAATAATTAGTCATTCGAAACGAGATACTCCATCCGTTCACTTTTGTAAGTCGTTTCAGACAACTTAAAATGAACTGTTTTGCACATTGTCTGAAATGTCTTCAAGGTCTTATAAAAGTGAATAGAGGGAGTACTATAAATTAATTAATGAGGAGTTATTTGAAAAAAAAATCAATACGGTACCCATGCTAACGTGGATTAGAGTGTGTCACATAATTAGTTATTTGAATTTGAGTGTGTGTCATGTAGTTAGTTATTTGAATTAGAGTGTGTGTCACATAGCGATCTCCAATTCTAACGTGGATTTCGCATTTCACTGTATCCACGCTACTTTTTTAATACAAATTCATATGTATATGATGAACACCATGGTAGTGAGAAAACTTTTGGATGGATTCAAACATATGACCTACAAAATAGCACAACAAATTGAGCCAATGTCAACTTTTCAAAACTTAGTATGGCACGAATTCGATTTATTTACCCTTATGCCTGGTCCTCGGTTCAAATCTTACAATGTACACCGAATTGAAACATCAATATTAAGTCTCATACTATGTACATTCAAATGTTGTTTTTAGCCCCCCCCCCAACGCGCGCGCACAAACGCTACATACTTCCTGTATCGGTCAATCTTCCTCTCCTAACCACCTTAGCAAGCTATCGGTTTCCAACACACGTTCATTCTTTCTCTCCATGTTTCGATCTCTAAGTCTCTCAACTACACAACCCCTTTTTCCACTCCTGTTACCAAATGTATTTACCTCGCACACCCGCCATTGCACCCCATGCCGAGCTCTCTCTCTCTCCCCCCTCTCCCTCTCACCCTCTCGCGCTAAATACATGCATTGCCTATCTAGCCCCCCAACCTCTCGTGCGCACGAACGCACATTGTATATCTAGGTCACTCCCTCGAGACTGTCTCACTCTTTCTTCCCCACGGCGGGCCACACTTGCTCAATCTAGCTCTCTTTATCTGAGTCTCATTTAACCTTGTTTTCTTTCACACACAAATGATTTATCTCCCTGTTCGGGCCTCGATCGACACACTCTATACTCTCTCACACAGATTGTCTATCTAGGTCAGTCCATCCAAGCCGCCGCCACTCTTTCGACCTCATGGTGGGCCACGCTCACTCAATCTCTCTCTCCCTCTCTCTCTATCTCTATCTCTCTCTCTCTCTGTATGTCTCTATTTACCTCGCTCTTTCTCGGACAAAAACGATATATCACCATGTTTGAGCCCAATTCCACCTATTCACATTGTATACTCTCTCACGCACATCGTCTATCTAGGTCACTCTCTCCAACCCGTCTCACTCTTTCGGTCGCACGGTGACCCTATGTGATCGGTTGACCTTGCTTCCTCCCACGCACAAAATATATCTACATGTATGTGACTGGATCATCTCTCAAACTCTATCTTATAGCCCTCACCCTTACCAAAAGCTCAATCGGACAATATCTCTCCGGAGCATATATATTTGTTCAATGAATGTCGGACCACACTCATTTTGTCTCTCTATCTATATGTCTCTCGATTGGCCTCGCTTTCTCATACCGTATTTTCCACGCGTTGAAGCTACTACCTCTCCATCCCTCGCAAAGCCAGAGCTATTTACGGTGCGAGGGGCACTCCAACCTTGGATTAATTTGTGTAGGCATTTATTCCGGTTGGTTTAGATTATATTTTCGTAGCATTCGGCCACAACTACTCCAAACGCCGTTGCAGCCCACGCAACTCCCCTAGTTTATTTCCCTCTGGCTCGGTCATCGCTCTCTCGCACGTCCTTTCTCGCCTTCAACGTCGCACCATGATATTATTGAAAAAACTATGTTGTTCTCTTTAATTATTATAAATAAGCTACAAAACTACACACCGATAGTCCACTTGGAATGGAACAAATTTCGACCCACAAATTAAAGTGCTACAAACTACACACCGAGGGGCCCACATGTCATGAAACAAATTTGGACCCTTAAACAAATTAAAAAATAAAGGACGAGGATCGAACATGCGACCGGGCCTTCAAGCCGCACGTCAATAGGCAACATACGTAGAATAGCAATGTTTGTTGTACCCCCTTTGTTCACATAATGTTTTTATATTACCACAGCCTAATTGATGGTAACATGTAATATTATTTTTAGTACTATTCGCCTTCACTTACTGGTGGGTTCCATGTGTGCTCTTTCTCTCTCCTCCCCTTCTGCGTTTAGATGCACGGGCAAACAGGAAGAACTCACGGGTGATGTTGTCGTTGACCATATCTGGACGCGTTCACAAGTCACGGCACCAGTTTCACGTACTAGCAGCACTAGTCAGTGTGTACGTGCAATGCACGTTAATTTCGAAGTATATTAAGCGCATGCGGATATTAATTACTATGATATTATTTGCGTGTTGTCATGTGATTAGCACTATTTTTGGAATGAAATGATAACGTGTTGAGCGCTCGACATTGAAGCAGTCTAGGTCGTTGGATGACAAGGAATACATGTGGCTTGATGACGTTTTATATTTAATTTGATACGGCTCTAGAAGAACACTCAATCGATCAAACCATACATTTCGTTCAGTCTGACTCCGACTTTAAATTATACGACGATCGATATAAAATAAAAGGAAATGATAAACGTTCGGATTTTAATCATGGCAATCCGAACGGTTTTCATGGCAAATTTAGATTAGGCGACGGTGGCGGCGTCTCGCGGTGGGAAGCGGCTCCTCTGCCGTGCTCTGTGTGTAATCGGGCCACTGACCGACGGCAACGGCGGCGTATTGCGCCGTTGTTGGCGTACTCCTGGACGTTGGCCTAGCTTCAAGGAAGGCCAAAATGTTCTGGACTTCATGGCGAGTCAACTGGCGGGAGGAGGCGACTGGCGTTGGTGCAAGGAAGCGGTCGACGTCTGTCGTGGTTCTAAATCTGACAATAGAATGGGGGGTAGATATGGAGAGGCAAGATCCTAGCTATGGAGTAGTTGTATCCGCAAGATGTTTACGAGTTCAGGCCCTTCTCAGAGGAAGTTACAGCCCTACGTCTCGGAGCCCGGAGGCGGTCGACTGTATTATGTGCGTATGAGTTACAGGAGTGGGAACCCTTTACACTAGGAGGGGGGGGGGGTGGCTTATATAGAGTTCGCCAGACCCCTCCAACCCTCAGTTATGTAGGGATTAAGGTACATTAAGATAAGGAGTTACTAGTAACGTCCCACATAAAGTGCTATGATGACCATAAAGCCACTTAATGACCGACCGTTATGCGTCTTGGTAGACCGTAGATCTCCTGGCGGTCGAGTGTCTTCGGGTCCGTCGAGTGGAATCTTTCCAGGTCAACTGAAAGGTGGTTTCTTCAAGAGATGTCCTTGGGGAGGGTATCTTGGACAGGTCCATGACCCTACCCTAGGTACATGGCTTCATCATTAGCCCCCGAATGGATCAAGGTTTGAGTGGGGAAGGAGTTGAGAACTCTTCCGACCCACTTTTCGTGCGATGAGCACGTCCTATTCTGGATCAATGAGCTTAGGTGATGGCTTCAACTTCTTTTTCAGTCGCCTTGATCCATTCTTTGTATTTGTCGAGTGTGTTTTTCATACTTGGAGAACTCCGAATGACAGGACGGAGGAAATCTTCTGTCTGATGATTTCTTCTGTGGCGCGCGGATTTAGCGGGATTCGAATTTCGGGAAGTGAGCGGGGCGAAGGAGGCCGCAGTAATCGGACGGGATAAGGCAGGGACGCCTCGATCTCCGCACCACCTTTTTGGCCACGTATCGCACGGCGATCGCTATGGATTTGACAGGATCGCCCGGGCCTACCAGTCAGTCACTCGGAAACAACCTGATATAAGGCCCCGGACGGGGGTTTTTTGAACAGTGCGTTCCCCTTTCCTCCTCCCTTCCCCAGATTAATCCGCCGTGTGGTATTCCACCTCAGTGCTGCTGCTCTGTGCGCATTTCACCGGCGACAATGGTGAAGGAGAAGAAGGCGGCTTGGGAGCGGGCGAAGAAGGTGACTGCGAAGGCGAAGGGAAGAGCGACCAGTCGGGGCGGATCTTCGTCAAGGGCCGGCTTGCCGCAGGGCTGGATCCAGGGCGACTGGATCCGCTTGACAATCAGTCAGAAGGATCTCGACGACATGGCCAATGAGGGACGGATCCCCCATGGATCAGCGCGGCTCCCGGGGAAGGAGTCGGAACCACAACCTCTGGAGGGTGAGTGTGTTCTCTTGGCCACCCATGTCGACCGCGGGTTTTCTCTGCCGCCTCACCCATTCTTTCGGGGATTTCTGAACTTATTTGGGGAAAAACTTCACCACTTCACTCCCAACTCCATCGTGTATCTCGCTGCTTTCGTGTCTTTGTGCGAGAATTTCTTGGGTTGCCGGCCTCATTGGGGTCTTTTCAAGCACATTTTCACTTGTCGCTCCCAGACGGTGAAAAAGGCCAATCCGAGTGACGAGAGAACTCAAGTGATTCAGATGTGTGGGGGTCTTGGGGTTCAAATGAGAGGAAAAAGTTCTTTTCCGGCCATGATCTTACCCGAGTCAGTCCGTGGATGGCAGTCGACTTGGTTCTACTACAAGGACCAGCCAACGCTAGGGCACTCGACTGGACTCCCTCGTTTTTCCATGGACCGAGTGAGCAAGCCATCTTCTTTCAAGGTGATCCCGGAAGATAAGGCATAGGTGAAGGTGTTGGTCGAACGAGTTGTCCAGCTCATCCGAGACGGGGTGACTGGCATGGATCTCTTGGAGGTCTTCCTTCGGCGATGCATCCAGCCGCTTCAAGCCCGAGACCATCCGATGTGGTTGTACTCTGGCACTAAGGACACCACTCGGATCCACCCGGAGGAGATCGAGGATGCCATGCTAGAAAGGTGTCTTGCGGGCATCACAGGAAACAAGGACAACCCTCGAGGAGCCAGGAGGATCCCTCCACTCGACCGATCATCTGAAGTAGACAAGGTCCATTCCTGCATCTTTGACTGTGATCCCGCTTTCTCCATCTTGTTTGCTTAAAATCGGTTGATTGACTGTTGTCTTGTTTGTCGTCTTCCAGGCCACCACTGAGATGTACTCGATGCCCAACGGGGCGCAAGAACCAGTTGAGGAGGAGGAAGGGAGCGGAGGTGAAAGCCAGGAGGAATGGCAATCTGATGGTGAGGAGGACGAAGACAACGACAGCTCCGGCGAAGAGGAGGAGGAGGAGGAGGAGGAAGAAGTCGACCCTCCTCGCATGGAAAGGCGATGCAAGCTCACCCATGACCCCGCGGTCGAGCGTGGCAAGGCTATCGCGCCTATCAGGCAGTCGACGAAACGCCCTCGGACGACCTCTCCGGCGCCGACTGAAAAAGCGCCGAAGCAACCCCGAGCGACGCCATCAAAGCCGACGAAGGCTTTTCCCAAGATGAAGATAGCCATTCCCAGGTATAGCAAAACTTGTGTTTTCTTGTTTAGCATGGACATACTTTTGGTCGACTTGTTGACTGATCAACTGATTTCGGAAATCTGCAGGGCTGCTACCTGTGAGACCTCAGCCAGGTACGAAGACCAGGAAATGGAAGATGCTGCTACCTCTAACCTTGGTATGATCGCTGTAGTTTCGCTTTTGGTCAATTGGATTTCCGTTTTTAACTTTGAATCTTTTCTGTAGTCCCTCCTCATGTCATTGATCTCCCTGATGATGACGATGAGGCGCCGCTGAGGCGGAGGAGGAATAAAAAGGCGCCTGCTGGCAAGACTGCTCAGGTTGTATCAGTGCCTGAGACGCTGGTTCATGAGGGTGGCAACATCACTCGGACTTCTGTGTCTTTCGCTGTGCCGCTGACGAGCATCCGGCCTTCATCGTCGACTGCTGATCCGCCCTCCCTTTTCGCCACACACCACGTCCTAGAGGACCAAGTGGGTGCTGCTAAGGAAGCTATACGCCAGGCGGGGATCATGATGGAGCAAGTGAAGGTGGTCCAGGAGGCCAGCCACGCGGCCTATGATGCCAGCTCAGCTCTTCAGAGCAACGTCCAGGTTAGTTGGTCACCATTTGTTCTATTAGGATATGCTACCTGAAAACACTTCTTTCTGAAGATCTTCGTATCTGTACACCCAGTGGGTGTGTCGATTGAATTTTTGGATTGGTGGGGGCACGCTGAGTGCACCCACTGGGTGTAGTCCCCGAGACTATGGTGGACTGCTGGCAGTCAACCGTAGTCTTTATACTTTGCTAACTTCTTCACTCGGTCTAGTCGGACCATGTCGAATGGAATCTTCAAACCGGTGGGGGCACGCTGAGTGCACCCACTGGGTGTAGTCCCCGAGACTATGGTGGACTGCTGGCAGTCAACCGTAGTCTGAAGAACTTTTTTTCTTCGGTCGACTGATCGAACCGAGTCGGTAGAACCAGTGGGGGCACGCTGAGTGCACCCACGAGCTTGTGGCTAGCTATACTGAATTGGAAAACAAACAGATCCAGCTCAACCTTGACTTGAAGCTTGCTCAGGAGAACTTGCAGAAGGCAAGAGACGAAGCAAAAGGTATGGCTGGTGAGAACTTGACGACTGCCTTTGTCTTTCTGCCCATTCCTAATTCTGATCTCACTGTCATTTTGCAGACAAAATGGAGGAGGCTCTAAGGAAGAAGGATCATGTCCTTGCCGAGGCGCAGAAAGCAGCTTTGGACAAAACCAAGCTCGCGGAAGAAAAGTTGTCTTCAGTCGGTAAACTTGAAGAAGAGAACGCCAATCTGAAAGCTGCTCTCGACACGGCCAACAAGGAGGTTAGCCGACTGAAGAACGACAAGATAGCTCTGCGCGACAAAATTTGTGGCGAATGGCGGGGAAGAGGAACGATCCGAGGCTTATCCGGGAGGGCTTGCCAAGAAGTTATTCCTCATGCTTGAAGGTAATTCCTCTTATCCGACCGACTTGTTATCACCGACCCATCATAGAACCATTAGCTTGAACTCGAGTTGCGTTTACGAGTGCAGCCGAACTTCGAGGAGGAGACTAGTCGAGTGGAGACAAGCCTGGACCCCATTAACTCCCCTGTGAATGATGAAGCCGCTATGAACATGCTCCGACTGGAGTCTCGTGTTGCTGGTGTGGTGGACTACCTCGCTCGACTGAAGGTTGCGGTGTCGCGGATCGACTCGACACTCTGGCCAGGCGAGACGCTTCAAAATGACCTCGAGTCTTTAATGACTCGGTGAATGACGTTCAAGTCGAGTGCAGCAATGGAAAAGTCTTACGCGGTGTGTGGTGCCGATGTTGCTCTGTCCCTGGTCCGGTTCACTGCAAGGAGGCGCGAGAGGAAAAGTCAAGGCGTCCATCAAAGTTGCCAATACCAAGAAGTACGACTTCCAATCTTTCATGGAGACTTTCATTGCTGCTGCCACCGGATCGCCGACGGATCGACCTGGACCAGTTTGTCGCGCCTTCCAGTCCTCCACCTGAGGAGTAAAAAACTTCTATGATTCGTCTTAAATTTGCCTCGGAATGCCGAGTGGTCTTGTAGCCGATAAACTTTAACAGGCTTGATGCCTGAGTACTTATGAATCCGTAGGATGTTATCTGAACTTGGCTTATCATCGAATATGCTTTCATTTGCCTTCGAGCGAACTTTGTTCTTCACTCGGAATATACTTCAGTGCTTGAGATGCAGCTCTGAGGTGAAAAATCCAGTCGACCTACACTTCATTGTTCTTGCAGGTAGGGATGGAGCACGGATTGTACTTGTGGCGCAGCTCCGAAAGAGAAGGTAACAGTCGACCTGCACCTCGTCGTCCTTGCGGATCGGAATGGATTTCATACTTAGGCGAGTACTGGACTGCAGCTAAGCCTCCGAGTGGTAGGATTGCTCTCCACTCGGTAGGATTTTTTGAACTTAGGTGAGTACTTGGACTGCAGCTAAGCCCCTGAGTGGGAGGATTGCTCTCCACTCGGTAGGATTTTCAGATACTTAGGCGAGTACTGGACTACAGCTAAGCCCCCGAGTGGGAGGTTCGCTCTTCACTCGGTAGGATTTTTCAAACTTAGGCGAGTACTGGACTGCTGCTAAGCCCCCGAGAGGGAGGTTTCTCTCCACTCGGTGGGATTTTTCAAACTTAGGCGTAGTCTTGGACTGCCGCTAAGCCCCGAGTGGGAGGTTTGCTCTCCACTCGGTAAGATTTTCAAATACTTAGGCTAGTCTTGGATCTGCAGCTAAGCCCCAGTGGGAGGTTTGCTCTCCACTCGGTGAGGATTTTTCAAACTTAGGCGTGTCTTGGATCGTGGCTAAGCCTCCGAGTGGGAGGATTTTTTGTGTCGTAGCTCTGAAGGGGAAGGCAACAGTCGACCTGTACCTCATCGTCCTTGCAAATCGCACATTATATTAAATACTTAGGCGAGTACTTGGACTGCAGCTAAGCCCCTGAGTGGGAGGCTGGCTCACCACTCGGTAGGATTTTAAACACTTAGGCGAGTACTTGGATTGCAGCTAAGCCCCCGAGTGGGAGATTGGCTCACCACTCGGTAGGATTTCAAACACTTAGGCGAGTACTTGGACTGCATCTAAGCCCCCGAGTGGGAGGCTGGCTCACCACTCGGTAGGATTTCAAACACTTAGGCGAGTACTTGGACTGCAGCTAAGCCCCCGAGTGGGAGGCTGGCTCACCACTCGGTAGGATTTTCAAGTACTTCGGCGAAACGGATTCGCAGCTAAGCCCCCGAGTGGGAGGCTGGCTCTCCACACGGCAGGGATTTTTTTTTACAAACTTGGGCGAATCTGGTTCGCAGCTAAGCCCCCGAGTGGGAGGCTGGCTCTCCACCCGGCAGGGATTTGTTTTACAAACTTAGGCGAATCGGGTTCGCAGCTAAGCCACCCACTGAGGGGGGGGGGGATTTCCTATGTAAACAAAAAAGTAATAACAATCACTGGGAAAATTATAACATTCTTGTCTTCGATAAACAAACTACAGAGGTACTTTTATTACATCTCATCCGAGTGAGTACTTAAGTATAAAAGGGGCAGAGCAGCTCCGCATTCCAAGCTCGAGGCTCATCAATCTGGTGATCGACGTTGTAAAGATGGTATGCTCCATTGTGGAGAACTCTGGTGACGATGAAGGGACCTTCCCAAGTGGGAGCGAGCTTGTGTGGTTTCTGTTGATCCACTCGGAGGACCAAGTCTCCTTCTTGGAAGGTTCGGCTCTTCACATTTCTAGCATGGAATCGACGCAAGCCCTGCTGATAGACGGTCGAGCGGATCAGGGCCATCTCTCTCTCCTCTTCTAGGAGGTCAACCGCATCTTGCCGGGCTTGCTCCGCTTCATCTTTAGAGTAGAGTTCGACTTGAGGTGCATTGTGAAGCAAGTCACTCGGCAGAACTGCTTCAGCTCCATAGACCGTAAAGAATGGAGTTCTTCCAATCGACCGTTTAGGAGTTGTCCTCAATCCCCAAAGAACTGATGGAAGTTCGTCGACCCACGCTCCCGCTGCATGCTTGACATCACGCATCAGCCGGGGTTTCAGTCCTTTGAGAATTAGACAGTTTGCTCGTTCTGCTTGTCCATTCGACTGGGGGTGGGGAACTGAAGCATAATCGACTCGCGTGCCTTGAGAGGCGCAAAAGGCTTTGAATTTGTCGGAATCGAAGTTTGCCCCATTGTAAGTGATGATGCTATGCGGAACTCCATATCTGAATATCAACTCTCTGATGAAAGCGATAGCGATTGCACGATCGAGATTCTTGATAGGCTTAGCTTCGATCCACTTAGTAAACTTGTCGACCGCCACTAGCAAGTGAGTGAAGCCGCTTCGCCAGTTCTCGATGGTCCAATCATATCCAATCCCCAAACAACAAAGGGCCGCAGACGAGTGGAATGGTCTTCAAAGGTAGGCAGGTTTGTGTGACATATTGGAATAGAACTGACATCCTTCACACTTGTCGACTATTTCCTTTGCCATTTCATTTGCTTTTGGCCAGTAAAATCCCGCTCGGTATGCTTTAGCCACAATGGTCCGAGAGGACGCATGATGACCACAGGTCCCTGAGTGGATATCATCAAGAATTATCTGACCTTCTTCTGGTGTTATGCATTTCTGGCCGACTCCAGACGCGCTTTCTCTGTACAACTGTCCTTTGATCACAGTAAAGGCCTTGGATCGACGGACAATCTGTCGAGCCTCTTATTCATTCTCCGGGAGCTCTTTCCTTAGGATATACACGATGTACGGCACTGTCCAGTCTGGAGTGATGACCACGACTTCCATGATAGGTCGACCACAGCTGGGACCTCAATTTCAGTCAGATCAGTGGCACTTTTTGGCTGTGGGGCTTCTTCGGTGAAAGGATCCTCTTGAATTGACGGTGTGTGGATGTGCTCCAAAAACACATCACTGGGAATGGCTTCCCTCTTGGACCCTATTTTCGCCAAATCATTAGATCTAACCCCTCGAACTTCTTGTCTAGCTTCCTCACTACATTGCAATAACCAGTCATGGCCGGACTTCTGACACCCCACTCCTTCATCACCTGATTAACCACTAGATCTGAGTCGCCATAGACCATGAGGCGACGGACGCCGAGTGAAATGGCCATACGCAACCCATACAACAAAGGTTTCAGATTCTGCTTCATTGTTGGAAGAATCAAAGTGAATCTGGAGCATATATCTGAGCTTATCTCCTCGGGGGGAAACCAACACTACCCCAGCAGCGGAACCATTCAGCATCTTGGAACCATCAAATAACATGGTCCAGTGCTCCGAGTGAACTTGAGTCGGCAGTTGTTGTTTGTAACATCCCAAAATTCTAAATTTTGGAATGTTATAAACAAATAGATAGATTTGATTGATTGCTTGATTGATTGACTGAAAGTGAGTGAATTCGAAACTTTTTGAAAGTTAGATGAGAGGGAATAAAAGGACTTTCCCAAACTTTCATTTTGCTTTTATGATCTTGGAAATTCAAATTCTTTTTCCACGAGAACCACGGAGAGAAGATGACATGACTTCTTCCATTTATTTAAATGACAAGGTGTTGAAAATATTTGAATTTCATTTGGAAAATATTTTCCAATTCTGAAACTTTATGCAACTCAATGATTTTCACGGCGAAGATAAAATGACTTCTTCAAATTAAATGAAATATGAGTTGGGAGTTTTAAAAGAATTAAATCCAAAGTTCTTTTGAATTTATTTCCAATTTGGAGTTATTTGAGTTTTATTCAAAATATTTTTCTCCAAAAACAAAATATATGGAAAATAGGGTAACATGATTCCCTACATCCGAAAATTGGAGAGAAATTAATTTGAAGTCATTTTGGTATTTTAAAAATGATTATTGTTGGATTTTATTGGAACAGAAGCACTCTTTTCTTTATTTAAATTGGTGTGTATTTTATTTATTGCTAGAATAATGTTCATCATGTAGGAAATCTTTTTCTGAAAATTTTGATATATTATATGCCTATATAATATTTTCATTTTATTTTGTTTTATCATTTTGTTTTCTCTCTGTTTGTTTAAAAAAAAAATCGCACCGGCCGGCCAAGGCCACAAGGCCATCGCGCGCGCCAAGCCAGGGAGCCGCCGCTCCTTTTCTAGTCCTAGTAGGACTCTTGTACTACTTTCCGTTTATTCCGTTTTATTTCTAGATCTTTTCCCTCTTGTTTCCTAATCCTAGTCTATTTCTTGTCCCCTACCCCAACCAAAACCCGCCCGGCCCCCAGATAAATACCCAAGCACCCCCTCTAACACATCAAATCAACCTCTCTCTCCTCTCCTCCTCCTCGACAAGCAGAGCTCTGCCGCCCGCCCGCCTGCCCCTGCTTGCTGCCCTACACCACCGCCGCCGCCGCCGCCCCTACACCGCCACCGCCACCCAACGCCGCCGCCACCGGAGCCCCTCGCCTCTTCGAGGTACTAGCCCCGCGCCGCGCCACCTTTTCTTTTCCTCGGTTCGGTTTTTCGTAAATCGTTCCGGTTTCCGTTCCGGTTTTCTAGATCGGTTTTTCGTTTCGGTTTTCTTTCCGAAACCCTAGATCGGTTTTCTCGTCGGTTTTTCTTTCCGGTTTTGTTCAGCGAGCATTCGCTCGATAGATTTTTCTTTTTATTTTTAATTTCCGTCAGGGACCTATCCGTAGTGTTATTTTTTAGTCCCTAATCTTCAAACGCTCATAACTTTTTACTCGTAAGTCGGAATCCAACGAAACCAATGCCCACTTCTTCGTTACGATCTCCTCTATCCAGTAAAACAATTCAAACATATTTTTGAAAGTTTTAAAATTTGAATTCAAACAGATTTGTATTTGAACTTCGTTTGATCATAACTTGAGTTTCGTAACTCCGATTTAGTTGATTCTTTTTGCAAATTAAAGCTCTTGACCTAAACTTTCTGATAAGGCCAAATTCACATAATTTTGGTACTGTTAGAAATTGTTTTATGTTGCGAGAGTTATTTTCTTGGTTTATGTTTTCCGAATCGTTTTTTTCGTTCTTTCCGATCTTTTGAGTGATTGCTTATGTGTGGTTACTATTTCTTGATTACGATAGATTGACCGGAGTGTGACGAGTAGATCTATTAAGAGTTTTTAGTGCGAATCATCTTCATCAACTTTGCAGGCAAGTAACACTTGATCATATCTTTTCTACTACCCAGTTTTATGCATTAGATCTATTCCTCAAACACTTGCATGATCAGGATCTAATTAAATTGGGGGTTATGGGAAGTAGATTGAGGTAGTACCTATTACCTGTTTTACTTATGAAACCTTTGGGAGTTACTTCTACGTTTGCTCATTATGCCATGCTATGCTAGTAGACGTGGA
Source organism: Aegilops bicornis (assembly GCA_021605145.1). Classification (NCBI taxonomy): domain Eukaryota; kingdom Viridiplantae; phylum Streptophyta; class Magnoliopsida; order Poales; family Poaceae; genus Aegilops; species Aegilops bicornis. The sequence continues at coordinate 483,451,998 of CM038674.1, forward strand.
TTGGGTGAGTGAATATCCATGACAGATGTGAGATTGTTATTAATGGTTTATCTAAGGTGGCAACTTAAATACACATCTGGGTGGATTGAGGCACCTGGTTTCCATCAGGACTTGCCTGTTTTTATTTTGGACCGCCACCCAGGCTCAAAGGGATCATGAGATGATTCAAACTAGAAACTTTCGTGTGCAGACACAAGCCATTATGGGCTCTGGCATAGTTGACTAAGTCGTGCGAACTCTTATAGTGGTGGACTAGCAGATGTAGGGGATGTAGGTGTACCGTCCACCCATCGTAAGGTGCTAAGCGCTCGAAGACTATGTCTCGGTCTCTCAAACACCATGTAGTGCGAGAAACCAAACCTAGGCGATCGAGTCTTGTGGGGAAAAGTGCGCAAACCTCTGCAGAGTGTATAAACTAATCATGATTAGCCGTGTCCCCGGTTATGGACATCTTGAGTATCTAGTACTTGAATATCATGTGAATCTCAACAAGTTACTCTAATTAATATTGTTGGGTTTTTAATGAGTACTTTTAATTGGGATTGAGGATGCTGTCCACCATTCTCAATGTTCAACAACCACCATGATAGCTAAATAAACTTATTCCTTTGAAGTAGGGAAAAATTGGCTTTTCGCAAAAATTGTAACCATAGAGCTTTCCACCAGCCATATATGCAAGTAGTATAGCCTATTCTTTCATTACTCTCTATGTGTTACATTGCCAGCATATTCCATGTCTTGACCCGTTTTGGCTGCAACTTTTCATGTTGCAGACTTTTCAGACAACGAGTAAGTGATACGTTAGGGTTACGATTTCCTATACTCAACTTTGCCGTTGGTGTTGATGGGAATCCACAACCTTGTTGCTTCCGCTATATTTGGATTGAGGTAATAGTATTTACGTTATTTATACATGTGATTTACCTCTGTTATAAATCCTTCGAGTATCGTGTGTGTCGAGATACCGATCCGGGGATGACACGAAGCACGAAGACTTGATCCATTCGGGTCGGGTCGCTACAAGATGGTATCAGAGCACATGTTGACTGTAGGACGTGACCCTAGAAACTGGCAAGCCCATAGGAAAGTTTTTCTCTACAACTTTCTTTTTCAAAAGATCTTTTACCTCTCTTCTCTTCTGAGCTTATTCAAATATTCCCTTTTAGTGAGACCATATCCCTTTTCCCTTTTGACCGCTCGAAGATTCGACTGATGAGACCACTCCAAGGAGTACAAGATATCGGACAACTAAGACTACTTTGGAATGAAGAGGATTTTACCATACATTATGATGATGGAAACTATGACGGATAAAGACTTCGAAGACTAGGAGAATATGAAGAATTTCCAGATATTGTATGACAAAGGAAGGCTACACTTATGGAACTTGTCATACTATTGAAGTTGTCAATACCCGAGATCAAGGTGTATCAGAGAAAGACCGGAACGTGGAGCATTAGAACTCAAAGTTTTTGTCAAGGAAACCCTAAGGAAGGAGATATCAATTATGGAATGAGGCTCATGGCAGTAACATGGGCATAGACACGACTGACCATTGTATTATTGCTTATGCTATTGTAACCGTGCGGAGTTAAGCATGCAGATGCATGGAAGGATTGGATGGTAGAAGGCTGATGGAGCACCTATCAGCAAAGGATGCAGTTTTAACATTTCTGGTGTATCACCAGGATCTGGAGTGTTACATCAAGAAGTTAAGATGGACCCACAAGAAGCGATGTTTGATAAGGAAGCAATTCGTGAAGAACTCAGAACCGTGGCTGAAAGCAGCCGGCCGGAGGAGCTAAACCTCGAGATACCGGAGATTAAATGGGGAATTGGAGCACAGTAGGATCATGGTTCATGTCAAGGAAGTTGAATCCAGAAGTTGGAACGTAACTCCATAAATATTGAAGGACGCCATGAGAGACTTCGCGTCAACAGAGATGATTTGGCAAAAGAACTTGAGAAGGACAAGCATGATCAGGATGAGCCATCGGAGACATGACCAAGACTTGAAGAGTTTGACGACATTGACCTTTAGAAGACCAAACCCCTGTTATATACCCACGTTAGATGCGACGTTGTGAGCTGTTATTTGTTTGATGTTTTTCTGACAGCCACAATAAAATCTGTCTTTTCAAAACTTTTGTTTGTCTTGTGTGTATCCCTCTCGATCCCTCTTATCTCACCCCAAAACCCATGGACCCAATAGATGATGAATGGAGATGAGCTCGTATTTTCGGGACCGATGAGTCAATTAAAGACGGACCAATGGATTCAGAACATGGAGGATCAAATGGAGAACAACCCTATAGTCAGAAAGGATATGGCCCAACATGCTCTAGAGTGCTTTGAAAGAGGTGCTGCTATTTGGTGGAGGATGTACCAAATCATCAATGGATTGCAAAGAGTAACCACTTGGGAAGAATTTAAGTTGACTTTGCCAAAGCCTCGGTTTGTGTCCCAGAAATTGGAGCCTTATGAAAATATTATGAAGAACCCTTGTGCATGCAAGCTCTGTGGAGAAATAGGACACACCCATAAGGAACACGAGGATGAATGCCCTAATTGTGAAGGAAGTCACCCAACTGAAGAATGCCCAACTAGACAGATTACTTGTTTCTTGTGTGAAGGAACTACCCACTACCTGCAAGTAGTGTCACATTTACACTATGGTACGAGAGAACCATCCAGAAAAGAAAGAAGAAATGAAAGGAGCCCTCATGGAGATGTTAGAAGAACACATGTGAAGGAAGATGTTGAGGACATACACAAAGGAAACAAAATGAAAGGCCGCACCAAGTCATGCTATTCATGTGGAGAAGAAGGACACATCTCCCAAGATTGTCTGAATGGAGATCTAGTAGAATTCCTGGTAGAAGAAGTAGAGTATGACCCACAGGAAATAGAAGCCCTGATTGGAATGGAAAGGTCCAGGAAGAGGAATAGGTTGGACTCCAGGAACAACCAAATTTCTACAAAGAAAGACCTGAGTCATATCACATGTTTCTGTGCAAAAATTCAGGGCACTACTTCAATGATTGCCCAAGAGGGAAGATAAGGACCCCGAGGCTATATAATCACAAGGAAACCTTGATATTTGTCAGAAGTAATATGTTTCCGTTGTGATGAAGCCGGGCACTTTGCCAGAGATTGTCCGAAGGAGAAGGAGACTGGTGATATATAGTTGAATTTGTAACCGAATAAATATAGTAGTAGAAGTGAGAGTTTTTCCTTTATATTGAGGTGTTAAGTTGAGACATGTAATGGAAGAGCAAGATGATTTAAGAATCAATAAAGTTAGCAGTGTTGGTACTGTTTTGGATTTTATGAGTTACCCTATGAGGAAAGATGTTGACCAATTTCTAGGATATGAGTACTATGGTCTATGGAATATTGGAACATTTTAAGGGTGGTAGTACCCTGTAAGAACCGTTGACCCCTGGAAAAGATAAGGATACCCACTGAATGGATTTCAAACAAAATGAATATGAGTTTTGTCTCGAGAGTGTGGGATGACGTTGGAGACCGTCAGTTGTTTGGACCAAATGTGATCAAGGAGTCAGAAGAGAATGTTAAGTTGCTTCGAGATAGGCTGAAGGAAGCTCAGTCCAGGCAGAAGAATTCTGCAGACTCAAGAACGCAAGGATGTACTCTATGAAATTGGTTACGAAGCATATCTTCATGTGCCCCCTCTGTGAGGCGTTAAACGATTTGGAGTTAAGGGAAAGTTAGCCCCGAGATTTGTAGGACCATACCGAGTTTGGAACGTATGGGAGAATTGGCTAAACAAGTTGGAGTCACCCGAAGGACTGTCAGAAGTTCATGATGTGTTTCACGTATTCCAGTTGAAGAAGTGCCATGCAGAGATGGCCAATATTTCCTTGTAAGGACGCTTGACGCTGGAAAGGATAAATTTTTTCCACGAAGTGGAGTATGGATTTCATAGTATAATTTTTATCTCGGTATGTGGGACATCCCACGAGGATGATGAGATAAATTACTATTGGACGTCAATGAGGTATGATGTTGGAAATATGGATCAATGGAAATTCCATGATGAGCCTGAGTAAGCACGTCTTAGTTTGGTGCCAATAGAAGGAAGAAGGACAGTACAATTGGATGGAATTAAGTATGCCAGGAAGTTGGATGTTGGGATAATGACCAGTTGCCCAGATGATGTGTTCAAGGATTGCAAGTGATGAGATGGGCCATAACCCACAGGCCCTGTGACACGCCAAGAAGCAAGCACACTCTTGCTGAAGGAAAAACCCTGGAAGAAGTTACGATTTTATCGACAGACGATTCTATAGGAGTTTACGCAAAACCTGAGAGTTGTTAAGGAACGATAGATGTTTGTTTGGCTTGCAGAATAAATGGATTTTCCGAACTTGGTTCGTCGACAAGAGAAATTCTGCAATGCTTGTGAGGATGACCGAGTGTTAGAATGCGAGATTCGCTAAACCATGTGCAAGGTAATGATTTGGGTGCGGGATGGATTGATCACCATACCGACTTACTCTTATTATTCACTTTGCTATATGGGATGGTAAATCTGAGTGACTTACCTATAGCAGAGAGGCGACGATATTAAACCTTGTTGAACCTTAGAATGGTATAAATATTTTTCCCTTGTACAAGGCAGCTTTTGCCAACCGTAGGTTATACGGTGAGGTTCAACCCAGACCCGTTTTCTACAGGACAAACCATAAATTGTTGACCACCATGAGATATCGATAGTTGTTTAGCATTGGCGCCAGACCCGTCAGCTAAGAGGACCCAGTTTCGGGATAACCGTACCAAGAAAAAAAGGACATAAGAAATTGAGGAAAAGGTTATGTCGCTACCGGAAGAGCCCAGAGAAGGATTTATCCTTCCGACCTGAGAAGACCGACACTGTCAACAATAAGGATGGAGTATATGAGTTTTGATGGAACCGTAACAATGCTTCTAAGGGTGGTAGCACCCGAGACCCCGGAGATGATCGGTGGATTTTGAAGACCCCCAAACCCTAACCTATTTCTTGCTAACCTCTCCGAATCTCGAGGACGAGATTCCTTTTAAGGGTGGTAGGTTTGTAACATCCCAAAATTCTAAATTTTGGAATGTTATAAACAAATAGATAGATTTGATTGATTGACTGAAAGTGAGTGAATTCGAAACTTTTTGAAAGTTAGATGAGAGGGAATAAAAGGACTTTCCCAAACTTTCATTTTGCTTTTATGATCTTCAGGAATTTAAATTCTTTTCATCACAAAACCCTGGAGAGAAGATGACATGACTTCTTCCATTTATTTAAATGACAAGGGGTGTTGAAAATATTTGAATTTCATTTGGAAAATATTTTCCAATTCTGAAACTTTATGCAACTCAATGATTTTCACGAGCGAAGATAAAATGACTTCTTCAAATTAAATGAAATATGAGTTGGGAGTTTTAAAAGAATTAAATCCAAAGTTCTTTTGAATTTATTTCCAATTTGGAGTTATTTGAGTTTTATTCAAAATATTTTTATCCAAAAACAAAATATATGGAAAATAGGGTAACATGATTCCCTACATCAGAAAATTGGAGAGAAATTAATTTGAAGTCATTTTGGTATTTTAAAAATGATTTTTGTTGGATTTTATTGGACCGTAAGCACTCTTTGCTTTATTTAAATTTGGGTGTATTTTATTTAATGCTAGAATAATGTTCATCATGTAGGAAATCTTTTTCTGAAAATTTTGATATATTATATGCCTATATAATATTTTCATTTTATTTTGTTTTATCATTTTGTTTTCCTCTCCGTTTGTTTAAAAAATCATGGCGCCTTGGGCCCAAAGGCCCAAACCATAAGCTCCTTAAACGGCCAAGGCCACAAGGCCATCACAGCTGGCCAAGCCGAGGAGCCGCCGCTCCTTTTCTAGTCCTAGTAGGACTCTTGTACTACTTTCCATTTATTCCGTTTTGTTTCTAGATCTTTTCCCTCTTGTTTCCTAATCCTAGTCTATTTCTTGTCCCCTACCCAAGCCAGGGAGCCGCCGCTCCTTTTCTAGTCCTAGTAGGACTCTTGTACTACTTTCCGTTTATTCCGTTTTGTTTCTAGATCTTTTCCCTTTTGTTTCCTAATCCTAGTCTATTTCTTGTCCCCTACCCCAAGCAAAACCTTCCCCTCCGCAATATAAATACCCAAGCAACCCCCCCTCTAACACATCAAATCAACCCCTCTCCTCTCCTCTCCTCCTCCTTGGCCAGCCTCTTGCCGCCGCCGCCGCCCCTCACTTGCCGCCGCCGCCCCTACACCACCGCCATGTGCCGCCCCTACACCGCCGCCACACCCAACGCCGCTGCCATTGAGCCCCTCGCCTCTTGAGGTACTAGCCCAGCCCGCGTCACCTTTCTTTTCCTCGGTTCGGTTTTTCAGAATCGTTCGGTTTCCGTTCAGTTTTCTAGATCGGTTTTTCGTTTCAGTTTTCTTTCCGAAACCCTAGATTGGTTTTCGCCGGTTTTTCTTTCCGGTTTTGTTTAGCGGCGTTAAGCTCGATAGATTTTTCTTTTATTTTTAATTTCCGTCAGGACCTATCCGTAGTGTTATTTTTTAGTCCCTAATCTTCAAACGCTCATAACTTTTTACTCGTAAGTCGGAATGCAACGAAACCAACGCCCACTTCTTCGTTACGATCTCCTCTATCCAGTAACACAATTCAAACATATTTTTTGAAAGTTTTAAAATTTGAATTCAAACAGATTTGTATTTGAACTTTGTTTGATCATAACTTGAGTTTCGTAACTCCGATTTAGTTGATTCTTTTTGCAAATTAAAGCTCTTGACCTAACTTTCTGATAAGGCCAAATTCATATAATTTTGGTACTGTTAGAAATTGTTTTATGTTGCGAGAGTTATTTTCTTGGTTTATGTTTTCCGAATAGTTTTCTTCATTCTTTCCGATCTTTTGAGTGATTGCTTATGTGTGGTTACTATTGCTTGATTACGATAGATTGACCGGAGTGTGATGAGTAGATCTATCAAGAGTTTTGAGTGCGAATCATCTTCATCAACTTTGCAGGCAAGTAACACTTGATCATATCTTTTCTACTACCCAGTTTTATGCATTAGATCTATTCCTCAAACACTTGCATGATTAGGATCTGATTAAATTGGGGGTTATGGGAAGTAGATTGAGGTAGTACCTATTACCTATTTTACTTATGAAACCTTTGGGAGTTACTTCTACGTTTGCTCATTATGCCATGCTATGCTAGTAGACGTGGATTGGGTGAGTGAATATCCATGATGTATGTGAGATTGTTATTAATGGTTTATCTAAGGTGGCAACTTAAATACACATCTGGGTGGATTGAGGCACCTGGTTTCCATCAGGACTTGCCTGTTTTTATTTTGGACCGCCACCCAGGCTCAAAGGGATCATGAGATTATTCAAACTAGAAACTTCCGTGTGCAACCACAAGCCATTATGGGCTCTGGCATAGTTGACTAAGTCGTGCGAACTCTTATAGTGGTGGACTAGCAGATGTAGGGGATGTAGGTGTACCGTCCACCCATCGTAAGGTGCTAGCGCTTCTGAAAGACTATGTCTCGGTCATCCGTTTCTCAAACACCATGTAGTGCGAGAAACCAAACGGAGGCGATCGAGTCTTGTGGGGAAAAGTGCGTAAACCTCTGCAGAGTGTATAAACTAATCATGATTAGCCGTGTCCCCGGTTATGGACATCTTGAGTATCTAGTACTTGAATATCATGTGAATCTCAACATGTTACTCTAATTAATATTGTTGCGTTTTTAATGAGTACTTTTAATTGGGATTGAGGATGCTGTCAACCATTCTCAATGTTCAACAACTATCATGATAGCTAAATAAACTTATTCCTTTGAAGTAGGGAAAAATTGGCTTTTCGCAAAAACTGTAACCATAGAGCTTTCCACCAGCCATATATGCATGTAGTATAGCCTATTCTTTCATTACTCTCTATGTGTTACATTGCCAGCATATTCCATGTCCTGACCCATTTTCAGTGCTGCAACTTTTCATGTTGCGGACTTTTTCGAACAATTTGTAAGTGATACGTTAGGGTTACGATTTCCTATACTCAACTTTGCCGTTGGTGTTGATGGGAATCCACAACCTTGTTGCTTCCGCTATATTTGGATTGAGGTAATAGTATTTACGTTATTTATACATGTGATTTACCTCTGTTATAAATCCTTCGAGTACTGTGTGTGTCAGCATACCGATCCAGGTATGACACGAAAGCACAGAGACTTGATCCATTCGGGTCGGGTCGCTACATTGTTCAATCTACTCGGCGATAAAATCTGCTACTGCTTGGGACTTGATGGCTTTCTTTTCCTCAAACTTGATATCAAGGGGAAGGATTTCAATCGCCCATTTCGCCACTCGACCAGTTGCATCTCTGTTGTGCAGAATCTCTGACAATGGGGCGTCACGACCTGTAATAGAATGGTCAGAGAAGTAATGAGCAACCTTCTTCGTGGTCATATAAATCCCATAAACAAGCTTCTGATAATGAGGGTATCTTTGCTTTGATGGGGTCAATACTTCAGAAAGATAATATACTGGGCGCTGAACTTTGAAGGCTTTTCCTTCTTCTTCCCGCTCGACCATAAGTACTGTACTGACGACTTGTCCTGTGGCTGCAATGTAAAGCAGCAAAGGCTCTTTGCTGATTGGGGCAACAAGCACCGGCTGGGTGGAGAGCAGAGCTTTTAGCTTTGCAAATGCTGCATCAGCTTCGGGAGTGCACTCGAACTTGTCTGACTTCTTCATCGGCCGGTAAAGAGGCAATGCCTTTTCACCGAGACGAGATGAATCGACTTAAAGTGGCCAAGCATCCAAGTAAGCTTCGGACATCGTGCACACGCACAAGGTCATTTCATTCGGAGTATAGTGCCAACTTTTTCTGGTTGGCATCGATTCCTCGTTCGAAACGAAAACCGAGTAACTTTCCGCCAGGAACTCCGAATGTGCACTTCGATGGATTAAGCTTGATATCATACCTCCTGAGATTGGCAAATGTTTCAGCAAGGTCAGTCAACAGGTGGGAACCTTTCCGTGACTTGACCACAATATCATCCATGTATGCTTCCACATTCCGACTGATTTGAGTGAGCAAACACTTCTGAATCATCCTCATGAACGTGGCTCCGGCATTCTTGAGGCCGAATGGCATGGTGACATAACAGAAGCACCCGAATGGAGTGATGAAAGCTGTTTTGATCTCGTCGGGTCCATACAGACGGATCTGATGGTAACCGGAATAGGCGTCTAAGAAAGACAACCGCTCACATCCCGCAGTCGAGTCGACTATTTGGTCGATGCGGGGGAGAGGAAAATGATCTTTCGGGCAGGCCCGATTGATATGTTTGAAGTCGATGCACATGCGAAGTGATTTATCCTTCTTAGGGACCATGACAACATTGGCGAGCCAGTCGGAGTGGTAAATCTCTTGGATAAATTCTGCTGCTAAGAGCCGAGCCACCTCCTCGCCAATGGCCTTTCTCTTCTGGACGGCGGACCATCGAAGATGTTCTTTGACAGGTTTAACTTTTGAGTCGACTCATAGATGATGCTCAGCCAGCCCCCTGAGAACACCTGGCATGTCAGCAGGCTTCCATGCGAAGATGTCCCAGTTCTCACGGAGGAACTGGGTGAGCCCTTCTTCCTATTTGGATTCGAGTGTTGTTGAGATATGAGTCGGAGCAGCATTTGGATCGGTCGGGTGAATCTGAATCGGTTTCGTCTCACCGGACGACTGAAATGCTGACTCCATGGTGGGCTTCTTGGCTCGCAACAAATCACTCGGGTCTGCAGTTTTCTGGTATTCTTGCAGCTCTACCACTGCCATCTGAGCATCAGCGATCTTATAGCCTTTCTGAAAACACTCTTCTACTTTCTTCCGATTGCCGGTGACAGTGATCACACCTTTGGGGCATGGCATCTTCAGTTTGAGGTATACATAACATGGTCGAGCCATGAAACGTGCATACGCCAGCCTTCCCAGAATAGCGTGATAAGCGCTCTGGAAATCCACGACCTCAAAGGTCAACTTTTCTTTACGAAAATTCTTGGAATCACCAAAAACCACATCGAGAGCAATTTGGCCGAGTGACTCAGCCTTCTTTCCAGGAATGACTCCATGGAAGCTCATGTTGCTGGTGCTGAGTCTGGACATCGGAATGCCCATCCCTTTCAACGTCTCTGCATACAGTATGTTCAAAGCATCGCCACCATCCATCAAAACCTTAGTTAGTCGAGTGCCTTCGACGACTGGGTCGACCACCAACGCTTGCCTCCCAGGGGTGGCTATGTGTGTCGGGTGATCAGACTGGTCGAACGTGATGGCGGTCTCTGACCATTTCAGATAACTGGGTGTCGCCGGAGCGACCATATTCACTTCTCGGTTGATAACTTTTGATCGACTTTTGCTTTCAACGTCAGCAAAAATCATCCGGTGGAATTGACCAGGGGTATCCACCGTCACTATCTTCCTTGTCCTCAACTTTGTCCGACTCCTTCTCCTTATCCTTGGGCTGCTTCCCTGGGCTGCTGAATCAAGAGCCGACATCGCCGAGTGGTATGCTTGGGTAAATGAGTTTACCCTCTTCATCTTTCTTCGTGTGAATGTGACATGGCAAGTCCAATACATCATTTCCATCTTGGTCTTTCACCTTCTTGGGGTTCGAAGGCCCCTTGGATTTCCCCTCGAACTTTCCTGGAGTCACGACCAAGGCTTCTCCAGGAGCAACTGGCTCGGCTTTCCGCTTCTGCTTCCAACTAGAGTTCCCTCCCCCGGTTTCATTAGCGGCAGACTTGTACTTGCCACTCCGGAGCTGATCCTCTTCTTCACCATTGGCTTATTTGGTGGCAATCTCCATCATTCGACTCAGGGTCATGTCTCCGGTCCGACCGAATTTCAAACTTAACTCTCTATTCTTAACGCCTTCCTTGAAGGCACAGACTGCCTGATGATCAGATACATTCTCTACCGTGTGATTCAATGTGATCCATCTCTGGATGTAATCCCTCAGAGTTTCATTCGACTACTGCACACATGACTGCAACTCTGTCAACCTTGCTGGCCGCTTGCAAGTTCCTTCAAATGTCCTGACAAACACTCGGGCAAGATCTTCCCAAGTGTAAATGCTGCTGGGTGCTAACCGATTCAACCATGCTTTGGCTGAGCCCTCCAACATAAGAGGCAGGTGTTTCATGGCCACTTCATTGTTGCCGCCGCCAATCTGAGCAGCCACTTGGTAGTCCTCAAGCCAAGTATCCGTCTTGGACTCACCAGTGAACTTACTCACTCCAGTCGCCAACCTGAAGTTGGGGGGAATCACCGCGGCCCTGATGGCTCTGCTAAAACACTCTGGTCCTGAGACATGTACTACACTCTTGGTGGGCGATTTACATCATGGCCTTCTCAGTGAGCTCTGTTCCTGTCGACCAAACCTTGAACGATAATGGATCTCGCATCAAAGCCTGGTTCCCTGGGGTCGATTGGAATCCTTCGCCCAACACTGGGATGGCGTCTGTCATCCTGCTGTTGAGGCGCGTATGATCCACCCCTTGGGGGAGGAGTGGGCACTTGATGTCGATCATCACAATCGAATCGGTCCTCATACTAATCATGCCGGCCTCCATGTCCCTCAAGCCTCGGGGGCGATCTTGGGCTATGAGCCGACTGGACTGTATTCGCAGCGATGGATCTGCTGTGAATCCTATTTCGCGACTGCGATACAGCTGAAGTTTGATCTCCTGCTGCCCGGAGTAAATCTCTGATCTATAGCAAGCCTCTGCCAGCCTCTGAATGGACTCTGCTATACGGGCTGCAGCTGCTAGATTCTGAATTGGAGTTCGGTATACCTGAGTCGATTGTGGAAAGAGTTGACGTCGACTGGACGACGGGACCCGTTGTCGTGCTCATTCGTCGAGCACTCACTGGAGATTTTCCAGTCGAGTGCGCTCAGGCAAGTTGGCCAAACGCGCGTCTTCTAAGGCACGGGCCTCTAGGGTTTCTCCAACGATAGGAGTGTGAAGCGCATCCATGTTCCGGCGGCGAAGCTCCTCCCTCTGCAGCGAAGTGAGGGGCTCGGGTTGATACTCTTAGTAAACCTGCGCCGGATCGCCTCCGCCAACGCCTCCGTCGGCGCGGGGGAAACCAGGAGGACTACATGGTTCGTCGACCATCAGAACCTCCGCCGCCGGATCACTGTTGTCGCACTTGGACGCAGTCTCTGCGGAGCCAGTCGACAGATCGAACAGGCCGTAGAGAGATTCGTCGGGCTCGATTGCCTCGACTTGGGGAGTGGTCGACTGGCGCGCCACTGCATGCCTCACCCACCGCTGAAGCCTCGACCGACCGGAGCGCTTGCGCCAGCGAGAGACTGGGAGGGAGGACGGCACAGGAACCGACCGATACTGGGTCAACGGTTGCCACAGGAGGATGCCGCGGACGCACGCGCGAAAGTGTCGGAGTTCTGGGAACGGGGGTCCTCAGACTTGCCTGCCTGCGGCCTGCGGCGTGGCTCGAAGGAGGCCCAGCTCGGCCCATCTTCATCAACGCAAGCTCAAGACCCTCGCGAGGGGCCAAGCCTCGCGGGGCGGACGACAAGGAGCTTCCTAAGGCACGGCCTCGTCAGGCTGGCTCATGAGGAGGCGGAGAGTTCAAGGCAGGGTACCTCGCGAGGTGCCCATGGCGCAAGCCATGACGACCAATGGCGCCAGTCAGGCGCCAGTCAGGCACCAGCCCGCGCGGCGTCCTCCTTTCCTCTTTGGTGCAAAGGGAGCAAGCGCAGGCGAGAGCATCAAGCAAAGGCATTCGTTTCGGTGCAACAAGACCAAGACCAGCCCCAACGGCTGGAACGGAGTCATCGTGGAGCCCAAGCAGGCGTCATCACCAGAGCCTTTGGCGGCGTGGACCAACTTTAGTCGGGATAAGTGTACCCGCTGTTCCCCTTCAAAATGGCCAATTGTTGGCGCCCTTCCCGCTCAATATTTGGGAAGAGGCCCAGGGCCTTCGCCTATAAATAGGGGTAGCCGCCCCCAGGGCAGAGGGGATCCGAATCCTCAGCAAGAAACCGGTAGCTAGAGCGACTGAACACCACCTAGCAGTTCATCGCACCTGCCAAGAACAGACCCTCACGAGGCTGTTCTTCCTTGTATTGTTCCTCATCAGCCCAAGAGGCAATCCACCACACCACACACCTTTGGGTAGGTTATTACACCACAATGGTGGCCCGAACCAAGATAAATCTCGTGTCTCTTGTGCTATTCCGTTTAGTAGTTTAGGTCCCAGCGATTCGGCGAGGTGCGAGGCGGTGGAGGTTGGATCTCCACACGCACCCGGTGTTGAACCTCAAGGGTCTGCGAGAACCCGAAATCCGACATTTGGCGCGCCCGGTAGGGGAGCGCGAATCTGCCTTTCGTCGCCTCGTTCTTCCCGACCACCGCAACCATATCGGCGCCCGTCGAACCCGTCGAGCACCGAGCCGCCCTCGCCTCCCATGTCGCCCAGACAGCTCCCGTCGGCGGGCGCCCTCGTCGTTCCCCGTCACCTACTGTCAACGCTACCACCGGCCCGGCGAGGAACGAGCAGCAAGCATCGTCCCAGCACCCGTCCATGAGGCGGGACGGCCGCAGCGCCACGCCTTCGCTCACCCTCGCTGGTTCTTCGTCACGCGCGCTTCAAGCTGCTGCCATGGAGGCCCGAAGCTACACTCATCGCGTAAACGAGCTCTGCGCTACCGCCCGTCGGCAGCGTCTCGGAAGAATGGCTCGACCGAAGTCGCCGAAGCTTCGTCTGCTGCAGGAGGCGCCTCAAGCACCGTCTGCCTGGCGCCGCACCGCCCGTCGCGGCGATGAAACTCCTGGGCGCCTCGGCCGCCTCCTCCTCAAGAAGGCGCCTGACCCCAAGGCGCGGCCCTGGGCGGAACCCGCTCCGCCAGGCGCCGGCGCGGCAAGAGCAGAGCTGTCAAGAAGTTCCTCGCCCACGAGAAGCTGCCCGAGCGCTCCCCGCTCCAGCACGTCAGGACCCTGCGCTGCCCCCAGCCGCGGCGCAAGGAGGCCCGCAAGACCAAGCTCTCTGTCGTCCGAGGCCCCCCGCGGCCACGGCGGGCTGCCGCGCCTTCACCTCCGAGCTGCGCAGCATCGCGTGGCCCGCCAAGTTCAAGTCGGACCTGCCTCCTCGCTATGGCCAGACACGGTGACCCTCACGGAGTTCCTCCAGCTCTGAGTTGGGCATCGAGGCTGCCAACGGGGATGAAAAGGTCATGGCGAACTGGTTTCCCATGGCGCTCAAGGACGGAGCCCTTTTGGCTCTGAATCTGGCCCCGAGCACGATCTCTTCCTGGGCCGAGATGCGCACCCGCTTCATCGCCAACTTCCGAGTACTCGCGACTGCTACCCGCCGTGGCGACATCTGCGCCGAATCAAGCGGCAGCCGGAAACCCTGCAAAAGTACATCCAACGCTTCAACAACGCACGCCTCAAGATCGCCAGGGTAACGGAGGAGGCCATCATCTCTGCCTTCTCCGACGGCGTGCGCGACGTCAAGATGAAGGAGGAGCTGGCGATGCATGAAGATCTGTGCACCTCCTTGGAGCTGTTCAACTTGGCGACCAAGTGCGCCAGGGCTGAGGAGGGGCGCCTCTCCCTCCTCAAGCTGCCTGCCGCGGATCCCGAAGAAAAGAAGTCCAAGGCCAAGGACGTGAAGCGCAAGGGGGCTGCCGTACTCGTGGCCGAACCAGACACCAAGCGAGGCAGAGATCAGCCCGAGTCCTCCAAGGGCAGTCGGTAATGAGTGTACTACGACCTCCACACCCACAACACCAATATGCCAAGAGCTCCGGGCCGTACGCGAAGGAAGGGTCGGCAGACGCCCCGAGCGCAGTGACCGGGGCTACGACCGAGGAGGAGGAAGGAATGCAGGACGCTGGAAAGACCGCGGCCCGCGCCTGGGGTGGCGCGACCAACCTCGCGAGGACCGTTGGCAAGACCCGCCTAGCGAGGGAGGCTGGAGGGATCAGCCTCGCGAGGATCGCCCGCAGGGGAACGCAGGCCTCCCTCCGCTGCCGCCGCAGCCAAGGAGAATTGAGGACCGTCATCGGGGCGAGGGGCTGGGGCCTTCCGGGAACTGCGTGCGATCGCTGCATCCTGGCGGAGCTCAAGCCCCAGCCTCTCGGCGCATCTTCAAGCGATTTCGCCCTTGAAGTGAATGCAGTCCTCCCAAGCTCGAGGCCGCGCGCCCTCTCGGTGGTCGGCGTGCGCCATCACGTTCAGCTCGGCGGATCAGCTCAAGTCTTGGCAGCCACGGCGGAGTTCTCCCGATGCTTTATTCCCCAATCATCAGCAACGTGCTGGTCACCAAGACTGTCATCGACGGCGGGGCAGGACTCAACGTCCTGTCCGTGGAAACATTCAACAATCTTCAAGTGCCTTACAGTCAGCTTCAGCTAACCAAGCCTTTCTCCGGAGTCACCGATGGCTCCACGGTCCCGATCGGGCAGGTCCGCCTTCCCGTCACCTTCGGGGCTCGCGACAACTACCACACCGAGCTCATCGACTTCGACGTCGCCCACATTCGCCTGCCGTACAACGCCATCCTCGGGTACCCCGCGCTGGCCAAATTCATGGCCGTAACCCACCACGGCTACAACGTCCTCAAGATGCCAGGAAGCGGCGGGGTCATCACGGTGCCCTGTGAAGAGAGAGACGCAGTGTGCTCCCTGGAGCGAGCCTTTCAGGCCGCATCGCTAGAAGACCACGACCACGGCAGCGGGGAGGCCTCCCGAGGCCGCACCCAAGAAGAAGAAGACATCGACCGCCCGGCTCCTCAAGAGGCAGGCCCCTCAGCCCCTTGACCGGGCCAGGGAGCCTCCTTCCATCGCATAGGAAAGCGCCCGGCGCCCTCCTCAGGCCGGGCTCGGGGGCTCTCCCCTGGAGGGCCGCCGACCTCGCCAAGGTCACGAGGGAGGCGCTTGGGCACCACGTGGAGGCGTGCTTCGAAGCACGTTTCCCGCAAGTAGGAGCAAGGCAAGGAGGGCCGAACCCTCAGGAGTTCGTCAGCAAGGCCATTCAGGAGCTACAAGAGTCAAGGGTCATGAGGGGCAGCCACCGCCTACCATTGTGGCCCCCATCCAGGCGAGGATGGTGGGCTGCAGCGTCTGCATCGACATACTAGGGCTCAACCGAGCCGCGTCTCAAGAGCGCCTCGGCCCCTCGCGAGTGGGGCGTTGCGAGGCCCGCCCCACAGCCTTACGCGGCGCATGCCTCACGGCCTGCCAAACGCGGGTTGCTCGCGCACCAAGATCTCATGAGGGCCATCCTGGAGGCTCGAGAGGTCAGCACGCCCGCAGCCCTGGCGGAGATGGAGATGGCCCCAGGAGTCGCCCGGCGCCTCCGGATCCTCCCGAGGCCCGGGCACAGGGGCTCGTGAGGATCGGCTCCCGCAGCCCACCGAGTCTGCTACACCAACACCCCTTCGTCCCCAACATCACCGGTGACATATTTAAGTTTTGTTTCCGGTGGGGCGCCTTGAGGGCCGCATTATTCCCGAGGCCGCGTGGGTCCGTCCTGCGGCATGTATCCCTTTTATTTCATGTCATTAGCCTATCCTGCTGTTGGGGCGCCTCGTCTTTGCATCATCCACAAGCCGCTCGGGCCTGTCCCGATGGCATGTATCCTTCTTACGTTTTCCTTAGGATTATGCTCTCGCTCCACCATGCACATTATTTGGTGCCTTTTTCTGGGTGACGGAATCTTGCACGTTAAAGGGGTGCACGAGCATCACGACTCAGGGCTCCTACCGGCTCTCCGGCCCTCACCCTCTGGTCTTGTCCATGGCATCGCGACCTGGCTTGCCAGCGACGGCTGGGACCAGCCCGAGAGCCGGGACTCGAGGACGTAGAGTTCCGTCATCTAATCCAGCTTGCGTGTTAAAGGGGAGGGGGGGTCCCTGAGCATCGCGACTCAGGGCTCCTACCGGCTCTCCGGCCCTCACCCTCTGGTCTTGTCCATGGCATCGCGACCTGGCTTGCCAGCGACGGCTGGGACCAGCCCGAGAGCCGGGACCCGAGGACGTAGAGTTCCGTCATCTAACCCAGCTTGCACGTTAATGGGGGGTGCAAGAGCATCGTGACTCAGGGCTCCTACCGGCTCTCCGTCCCTCACCCTCTGGTCTTGTCCATGGCATCGCGACCTAGCAGGCCAGCGACGGATGAGACCAGCCCGAGAGCCGGGACCCGAGGACGTAGAGTCCCGTCATCTAACCCAGCTTGCGCGTTAAAGGGGGGGTGCCTGAGCATCGCGACTCAGGGCTCCTACCGGCTCTCCGGCCTCACCCTCTGGTCTTGTCCATGGCATCGCGACCTGGCTTGCCAAATGACGGCTGAGACCAGCCCGAGAGCCGGGACCCGAAGACGTAGAGCACCGGCATCTGGCCAAATTGCAGGAACACACTCGAAGATAAGTCCCAGAGCTAGGCGCAACCCGCCTTGAGGTAGGGCCCCGTGAGTCCCGCGCTGGCTCACGGGTGCCCGTGACACCTCGTCCAGCCCCTACCGCAAGTACCAGCCACGTGTCGTGGTGAAACAGATACGCCCGGGGCTCCTCCCGGGAGGGGAGCCCGTCCACGCATCAATGGAAGCACCATGCTCCATGTTGGTAGCGACCTTCGAGGAGCGGCTATGCCCGTGACGCATGCGTAAGCGCTATGCTCACATGCTGGTGATAAACAAGCGAGGGTGGCCTCCGGGTCGCATCAACCTCGGGGAGCCCAGAGCTCGATGTCCGGCCTCCTCGCCGCGCCTCCCTCGGGGCGCCCGAGCGAGGGGGCTGGGCACGGGGGCTGCGCCTGGGTCACGCCCAGACGCACGCTACCCAGCAAGGCCCCCCGGGCCTGGTTCGTCGCACGTCACTCCCCGAGCGGAGCCAAGGTACGAATGCCATTTGAGCGTTAAGGGGGACTCTTGAGAATCGCGACTCACGAGCCTAACTAGTCACGTAGCCCCTCACCCCTTAGTTCCGAAAGGCTAACGGCGGTTGAGGTATGCGCGGGGCCGAGCTCTGCAGACGTAGAACGGTAGATCCGCCTGCGTCTCACCTCCCTACTTGCTGTTCGTGCACCAAGGGGGACTCCTGAGCATCGCGACTCAGGAGCCTAACTTGTCACGTAGCCCCTCACTCCTTGGTCCCGTCCTGGTTTCCGGTCGGGGCTAACGGCGGCTTAGGTATGCGCGGGGCCGGGCTCTGCCGACGTAGAACATAAGCAAGTAGGAAGCGCAAATTTCAAGGAATTCAAAAGAAAATATTACAGTCCAGACTGTTATCGCAATACCAAATGCAAGTTTAAACGCCTCCCCGAGGCATGATACATGTGCAGGAATTAAAAGCAGGACAGGAGCCACAAAGGAGTCACTTGTCGGTGGTGGAGCAGCGCGGAGTGGGTTCGCCTCGTGGAGCAGCAGGCGGGGCGGCGCCTCGGCCCGGCTTGGTGCTGAAGGCCCGGAACTTCCCCAACAGAGCCTCCGCGCGACCCTTCACAGCCTCGGCAGCGGCAGCTGCATGCTCACCGCTTGCTGGCTCCAGCAGGCTGTCCAGGTCGACGCTGGGATCGCGAAGGTAGATGTGGGTGAGGACCCGCGTCAGTGCCGCAGAAGACAAGACACGCGCCTCGGCCTCGGCCGTGGGGCCAAGGCCAAGGGTGACATCTTCAAGAGCGCGAACCAGGAAGGGAAGCAGCTTGGCGGGACCATCCTCGGCGCCGGCCAGCGGACTCTCCAGGCCGCTGTCGTAAAGCATCTTCAGCAAAGAGCGAGCCTTCACCTCCATATCCGTGAAGGCCACGCGATCTTCTGCAAGGACCCACGCCTTGTCGTCCAGCTCGACCTTCCTCGCCTCCAGCTCCTGCTCCAGCGCGCCTAGGCGGTCGCGGTGCTTCTTCAGCCTGGCCTCCCGGTCCTTGACGGCCGCCTCGCGAGCCTTCATGCTTTCCTTCTGCTCCTGGCGGATGCGGGCCTCCTCGGCAAGCTGGTTCTGCAAGCCCTTCAGCTCGCTATCCAGTGTCTCACAGCGACCTTGGATGCTAGCTGCCTCCCCCAGGGCAGCATCGCGGGCAATCTTCGCCTCACGGACAGCCTGCTTCTCCTCGTCATGGCCGTCGAGGCACAGACCAGCGCCGCCCGAATCGAAAGCATCGGGCGAATACAGCCAGAAGCCAGCTCCAAAGCCCAGCCATCGACGGGAGTCGGCGCCAGAAGATCCTGCCGCGGGCGGTCCAAATTGCAACGGGCGATCCAGAACAGTATTCGGAGGAGCAGCGGTCGGTGGGGTAGGAGGAGAAGACGGCTGTGTGACCACTGCGCCCTGAGGCGGAACCAGCAGCGCCACGGCGACAGTGGAGGCAGCGCCAAGCAAGGTCACCTCGGGAGTCGCCTGGGTCAAGGGGGCTGAGCTCGCCCGAGCGGGCTCAGCCGCCCCTCGCGAGGACGCCCGGGCAGGAGAGGCCTGTGCGTCACGATCACCTTCTTTCTCGGGCAGAGGCACCACCACGGATGGGGCCTCAGGAGCCCCCTTCAGCTTCTTCGCCGCGGGCGCCAGCCTGGCCGATGGACATGGACATCAGATCTCGTCGACAGAGCAATAATCAAGACGGGAAGCAAGCACTTACAGGTCGTCGCTGGTGGACTCAAGCAGCCTCCGGGAGCAGGAGGCGCGCTTGCGGATCGCCCCGGTGCGGGGGCGGACCCGCGGGGGACCAGCCCAGTCCGGTCAGCTTCGCCGCTGCCACGCTGGCCGGCTTCAGATCTGCGTCCATCTTCTCCAGCACCAGCTTCGCGCGGGGATCCAGAAGCTCCACTCGGGACCAGTCGTCGGAGCTCGCGGGGTGCTCCGTGGGCAGGGTCAGCCGAGGGTGGATGCGCCCAGCATCCACCAAGACCCACTTGCTCCTGAAGCCTTCAATCCGCTTCCCAGGGTTTGAAATTTCGATGGCTCGCCATATCACGTGGCTTCAGACGCCTGTGGCCGGAACCACGGGAGGTTCGGAGGGAGAAATAGTGGCGCAGCAAGGCCACCGAGGGCTTCACCCCAACATGGGCCTCACAATAGTAGGCGAAGATTGCCAGAAGAAGGACGGAGTGGGATGGAGGTGCAGAGCTTGAATGTTGTAGTGACGGAGGACGGAGAAGAAGAACTTCGAAAAGGGAGGCACCGGACCCAGCAATGATGGCGCTCACGAAGAACGGGTAGAAGATACTCCCCGACCCTCGAGGCGGAAGAGCCGGCTTGAACGCCTCCGCTCTGTTGGCGCCACAATGCCTCCGCCATCCGTGCGCACCAGGGCAAGGCTCGCCGACACATTTGGCGGGTCAAAGCGGGGAGAGTACCAAGCTCGATTGAGGCTTGGCGAGCCGCCATGATCGGGCTAGAACGCTTGGTGAGTGGATCTGAAGATCTTGGAAGCAGAGAGGAGAGGCGCAAGAACGGGTATCTGAGCAGCCACTGGAGAAAGTAAAGGAGGCAAGGAAGATGACGCTCTATTATCAACTCACGCGGTTGAAGAGGCGCACACGTCCAATCAACTGCCATGCGGCGCCCAAGGCCGCAGGCTGTTAAGGCCCGTGACGCTTCGCACTTGCCCTTTCGCCTCTCTGCTCGGCCAAGTTCGGGCATGCCGTGGGCCCGGGGGCTACTGTCGACGTTCTGGGAACGGGGGTCCCAAGACTTGCAAGCCTGCGGCGTGGCTCGAAGGAGGCCCAGCATGGCCCATCTTCATCAACGCAAGCTCAAGACCTTCGCTAGGGGCCATGTCTCGCGGGGCGGACGACAAGGAGCTTCCTCAGGCACGGCCTCGTCAAGCTGGCTCATGAGGAGGCGGAGAGTTCAAGGCAGGGTACCTCGCGAGGCGCCCATGATGCAAGCCATGACGACCAAGGGCGCCCGATCGCCCACCCGCAGTGATGTCCTCCTTTCCTCTTTGGTGCAAAGGGAGCAAGCGCAGGCGAGAGCATCAAGCAAAGGCATCCGTTTTGTTGCAACAAGACCAAGACCAGCCCAATGGCTGGATGGGAGTCATCGTGGAGCCCAACCAGGCGTCATCACCAGAGCCTTTGGCAGGCGAGGACCAAATTTAGTCAGGATAAGTGTACCCGTTGTTCCCCTTCAAAATGGCCAATTGTTGGCGCCCTTCCCACTCAATATTTGGGAAGAGGCCCAGGGCCTTCGCCTATAAATAGGGGTAGCCGCCCCTAGGGCATAGGGGATCCGAATCCTCATCAAGAAATCGGCAGCTAGAGCGACTGAACACCACCTAGCAGTTCATCACACCCGCCAAGAACAGACCTTCACGAGGCTGTTCTTCCTTGTATTGTTCCTCATCAGCCCAAGAGGCAATCCACCACATCACACACTGGAGTAGGGTATTACACCACAATGGTGGCCCGAACTAGTATAAATCTCATGTCTCTTGTGCTGTTCCGTTTAGTAGTTTAGGTCCCAGCGATTCGGCGAGGTGCGAGACGGTGGAGGGTTGGATCTCCGCGTGCACCCCAGTGTTCGAACCTCAAGGGTCTGCCGGAACCCGAAATCCGACAGAAAGTGCGTTGCCCCGCGGACGGGGAGCACGTCGACGTCGAGTGGAGCCTCATGAAGCCAAGCAGAGTCGTTGGCGATGAACGTGAGCGCGCCGAGACGGATCTCGCGGCCCTGAACCAAAACTCCGCCTGAAACCATGATGAAGGAAATCGGAAAAAACTGCAACTTCTCCAACAAGTCGCTAAGACACCTGCCCCAATGTGGGCGCCAACTGTCGTGGTTCTAAGTCTGACAGTAGAACGGGGGGTAGGTATGGAGAGGCAAGATCCTAGCTATGGAGTAGTTGTATATGCAAGATGTTTACGAGTTCAGGCCCTTCCCGGAGGAAGTAACAGCCCTACGTCTCGGAGCCCGGAGGCGGTCGACTGTATTATGTGCGTATGAGTTATAGGGGTGCGAACCCTTTACACTGAGGAGGGGGGTGGCTTATATAGAGTTTGCCAGACCCCTCCAGCCCTCAGTTATGTAGGGATTAAGGTACATTATGATAAGGAGTTACTGGTAACGTCCCACATAAAGTGCTATGATGACCATAAAGCCACTTAATGACCGACCGTTTGCGTGCAGACTGACTATAGATCTCCTGGCGGTTGAGTGGTTGGCTTCATGGTCGAGTGTCTTCAGATTCGTCGAGTGGAATCTTTCCAGGTCGACTGAAAGGTGGTTTCTTCAAGAGATGTCCTTGGGGAGGGTGAGGGAGTCCTGGACTAGGCGGTGTCCGGATATCCGAACTATCATCGCGGCCGGACTCCAAGACTATGAAGATACAAGGTTGAAGACTTCGTCCCGTGTCCGGATGGGAGTTTCCTTGGCGTGGAAGGCAAGCTTGGCGATACGGATATGTAGATCTCCTACCATTGTAACCGACTCTGTGTAACCCTAACCCTATCCGGTGTCTATATAAACCGGAGGGTTTTAGTCCGTAGGACGAACAACAATCATACCATAGGCTAGCTTCTAGAGTTTAGCATCCTTGATCTCGTGGTAGATCTACTCTTGTACTACCCATATCATCAATATTAATCAAGCAGGAGTAGGGTCTTACCTCCATAGAGAGGGCCCGAACCTGGGTAAAAACATCGTGTCCCTTTGTCTCCTGTTACCATCCGCCTAGGCCTTGCGATTCGGGACCCCCTACCGAGATCCGCGGTTTTGGACACCGACATTGGTGCTTTCATTGAGAGTTCCTCTGTGTCATCACCTATAGGCCCGATGGATCCTTCTATCATCAACAACGACGCGGTCCGTGGTGAGACTTTTCTCCCGGACAGATCTTCGTGATTCGGCGGCTTTGCACTGCGGGCCAATTCACTTGGCCATCTGGAAGCAGATTGAAAGCTACGCCCCGGCCATCAGTCAGATTTGGAAGTTTGAACTATCTGGCGATGCCGCGGAGACTTGATCTCCGACGGATTCGAGCCACAGCCGAAGCGTGCCGCCTTTGTCTCGATGGGTATGATCTAGCTCTGCCGGCGGACGGTGCCAGAGGTCAAGACATCCGCTCCGACCCTTAGTCCGGAGCCGGATTCCCCGATCGAGGACGAGTGGTTGGACACCGCCTCGGGGGCTACGATCTCTACGGCGATTGAGCCGAACTCCATCCCTGTCCTTTGCGAAGACCTTGACTCCAGGGTGCCGGACTCCTCTCTGGACTCCGAACCCTCCGCGCCCCTGCCAATCAAATCCGATTGGGCGCCGGTAATGGAGTTCATCTGCGGACATCTTTCAAGACTCGCCCTTTGGCGACATCCTGAATTCACTAAAGTCTCTCTCTTTATCCGGAGATCCCTGGCCGGATTACGGACAGGAAGGTTGGGATACGGACGACGAAGAAATTCAACGCCCACCCACCACCCACTTTGTAGCCACTGTCGACGATTTAACTGACATGCTCGACTTCGACTCCGAAGACATCGACGGTATGGAAGACGATGCCGGAGACGACCAAGACCAAGCACCTACAGGGCACTGGAAAGCCACCTCGTCATACGACATATACATGGTGGACATCCCAAAAGAGGGGAATGGCGATGGAACAACGGAGGATGACCCCTCCAAGAAGCAACCGAAGCGCCGACGTTAGCGGCGCCACTCTAAATCCCACCACAGCAAATACGGTGATTCCGGCACGGGAGATAATAACACCCCGGACAGTGCCGAAGACAACCCCCTCCAGCAGGACTCAGCTCAGGAGGAGGGAGAAGCAAGTGCACTGACGGTCTGCGCAGAAAGAGAGGTAGAGGGCGATAATTATCGCCTCCCTCCGAAGATGAGGCAAGACTTCGACGACGATTTAATTTGTCGTGGCCCGAGGATCCCGCCAACAGAGCGCTTTCAAACGCAGGGCTTATGGCCACGGCAAGCAGCCTCAAGATAAAGCAAGAACGACTTAGAGCTGACCAAGACCTGCTAGGCGACGGATGGACTGAAGTCCTTGCAGCGAAGAGTATGAACTCGAACGCCCCTCCAAAAGCTACCCCAAACGCAGGCTGTTGCCTCGATCAGAAGAGGAAGCACCCAAGTCACCAGCGCACGACATGGCAGACCGGCCACCCCGTGGCCGTGACAGAGAAGCCTCTCGGCTCTCTGCTCAAGCCACACCCTGACGCCGCTCAAAAAGTATCAAGGCACGAGAAAATGCGCCGAACTTGCGAGATATATTGGAGGATAAGGCAAAACATACAAGATCGATCTACGGATCGCGTGGGCGCCCAACGACTCAGGATGATTACCGTCGCGCCGGATACAGCAAACCCGGCCGGGCCAAACACGATGAGACAAAGCTCATATGAGCTACGCCGTGATATAGCCCAATACTGTAGGCGCCAAGCACACCCACTATGCTTCACAGATGAAGTAATGGATCATCAAATCCCGAGGGATTCAAACCCGTAAACATCGAATCATACGATGGTACCACAGATCCTGCGGTCCGGATCGAGGACTATCTCCTCCATATCCACATGGCCCGGTGATGATCTACATGCCATCAAATACCTCCCACTCAAGCTTAAAGGACCAGCCCGGCATTGGCTCAACAAATTGCCAGCGAGAATCAATTGGTTGTTGGGAGGACCTCGAAGCCGCATTCCTTGATAACTTCCAGGGCACATATGTGCGACCACTAGACGCCGATGACCTTAGCCACATAATTCAGCAGCCGTAAGAATCGCCGACACTTCGACACGGTTCCTAACAAAGAAAAATCAAATCATTGACTGTCCGGATGCAGAGGCCCTTGCAGCCTTCAAACATAACATCCATGACGAATGGGTTGCCCGGCACCTAGGACAGGAAAAGCCGAAATCCATGGCAGCCCTCACAACACTCATGACCCGCTTTTGTGCGGGAGAGGACAGCTGGCTAGCTCGAAGCAACAACTTGGCCAAACACCCTGATAGTTCGGACACCAAGGACAGCAACGGCAGGTCGCGTCGCAACAAGAACAAGCGCCGCATTAACGGCGATAATGCTGAAGATACGACCGTCAATGCCGGATTCAGAGGCTCTAAACCCGGTCAGCGAAAGAAGCCATTCAAAAGAAATACCCAGGGCCCGTCCAACTTGGACCGAATACTCGATCGATTGTTGGGTGTTCAAGCAAGCAGGCAAGTTAAGTGCCGAACTCAACAACAAGTGGCTGCATAGCAATGACGAGGAAGAGCCCCAACCGCCGAGCAATAGAGGACAGCAGGGTTTTCCCACACAAGTGCGGACAGTGAACATGATATACGCAACCCATATACCCAAAAGGGAGCGAAAGCGTGCACTAAGGGACGTATATGCGATGGAGCCAGTCGCCCCGAAGTTCAACCCATGGTCTTCCTGCCCGATCACCTTCGATCAAGGACCACCCCACTAGCATCCGTCATGGCGGTTTCGCGCATTGGTTATTGACCCAATTATTGATGGATTTCACCTCACCAGAGTCCCGATGGATGGCGGTAGCAACTGAACCTGCTTTATCGTGACCACAAGGCGCAAAACGGGCATAGACCCTCAAGGATTAAACCTACAAAGACAACCTTTAAAGGCGCCATACCAGGTGTAGAGGCCAATTGTACAGGCTCGCTTACACTCAAGTGGTCTTCGGATCCCGGATAACTTCCGGCGTGAAGAGTTATTCTTCGACATCGCCCCTGCCCGCAAGAGCGGCTATCATGCATCGCTTTCGGACGAACCGCATTGCAAAGTTCAATGCGGTGCCGCACCACGCATACCTCAAGCTCAAGATGCCAGGCCCTCGAGGAGTAATCACGGTCAATGGAAACACGAACACTCTCTCCAAACGAAGGAGAGCACACGGCGGCCCTAGCGGCGGAGGTGCGGGCAGCCTCTCACAAGAATTCTCGAGTCCGCCACTAAGCGTCCGGACACCATCAGCGTGCCGGAGTAACCTACAACAAGACCGCTGGCACGATTCAAGCACGCCAGCGTAGCAATCCGCCCTAACCCCAGCCCTCGCAAAATTGCGGAAGCCCGATTACGCTGCGTACATAACTACGCTCTAGAGATACCATGGGCATAACGGGAGGGCACGACCACGGCATCGCCCGAATGCGGCTCAACCGCACTGTGGGCCCCGATTGTGTCATTCTTTTCTATTTTCTTTTCTTCCTTTTTCTTACTTTCGTGACTCCGCTTACGTAAGTCCCGTCTGCACTAGAATCGCCGAACTCACGATGCAACAGCCAGGAAGCGTAGCTCGTCGAGTGTTCAGGTGGTCTCTATTACGAGCATTATACCTGTTTTACAAACCATCCCGCACCTTACCCCTGGAGGGGGACATGTTAGATAGTCCCATCCCTTGCTTATCGCACTATTTGTATCGTTCTGCCTTCATTGCAGTACCTTTTTGAATAAACAATACATAGCTCTTGCCTATTATTGCACTCCTTTCTTTATCTATATATATGTTCATTTCATGGCATGTTGCACCCGTACACTTTGGTACGGCCAATACACTAGGGGCTTAAGTACCCCAAAAGTATGCTGTGATAAGTCCGAACACTTTCACAAGTGCGGCACCCCAAACTTATAGCATTATATGCATTGGCTCCGAATCATGTCTTGGGTCAATAGTTGGGTTTGCCCGGCTCCTATGTTTTGGTACCTTACGTTCCGTTATATCGGCTAAGGTAGCACTAGGAGAACCACTGCGATTGTGCCCCGGTTGAGCTGGGTTGAGCACCTCAGTGGAGAAAGCTAAAACTGACTGTCATGATAGGGCGAGAGCCGGTCGCTGTTCGAGAGGTTTTTTCGGGTCCCTAAAGACTTATGCCGCTTAGAGCGAGGAACCGGCATTGTCCGGCCAAGGCGTGGATAGCGCCCCAAACTCGTTCTTCCGAATACTAGGGGCTTCGCTAAATTTTAAAATTATAGAATTCTATGGCTAAGTGAGAGTGTTCAAGCATTATAAGTCCGGTTGCCTTATTCGTTGCGTTGAGCGCCTCCCTAGATGGACCCAAGAATGGGAACAAGAGTGCTCAAGTTTATCCCGAACACCCCAAAGACTTCGTGGCATGGGGGCTGAAACCAACGACTTGCCATCTCTCAAATTTGATAAACGGCCGCATGTAAGGTAATATTTTAAATTAACAAGTGTTGCTTAGCGCATATGAACAAGTTTTCAGATACAGGATAACAAATGCGAGTCTATTCAAAAATTACATCTTTGGAGCACTCATCCGCTTATTCGGCGGGCACCCTTCAGAGGCCCTCATAGTACATTTGGCGTGCTATGCTCCTTGCCCTTCGTGGCCCGTCTGTCACAAGCTTTCTCCGCATCCAGCTTGCCCCAGTGCACTTTAGCACGAGCAAGGGCCCGACAAGCACCTTCAATGCAGACGGAGCGCTTTGTTGACTTCAATCCGTGGACAAAGGCCCACCACCGCCTTACTAGCCCAAAGTAGCTCCGGGCATGGCTTCCAATGGCCACAGCCGAACCATGAGGCCCCTCATGGCCTGTTCGGGCGACCTTGTGGAGCTCGACCAGCTGCTTCAGCTGGTCGCTTAGGGGCACCGGATGTCCGCCTCAAAGATACCGAGACCAGAACACCTTCTCCGTCGAGCACCCCTCCTAGGCGCGGTAGAATCCGGCAGCATCAGACACACTACGGGGCAGATCTGCGAATGCTCCTAGAGAGCTCCGAATCCGGGAAAGTAATAGGTAATTCACTTTCACATGCTCGCTTTGCATAAAGAATGCCTTACCCGCCGCTATCTTCTATAATGATTCAATTTCTTGGAGGGCTTTTTGGGCCTCGGCCTTAGCAGCTTTGGCACTCTCAAGAGCCGAGGCAAGCTCGGACTCTCGGGTCTTTGAGTCACGCTCCAACCCCTCGTGTTTTTCACGAGCACAGAGCTCTTGCCGCACCTCCGCCAGTGCGCCTCCCCTTCTCTCGCTCGGTGCGCTCATGCCCGCTTTGCTTCGGCCACGGACACCGCCTTCTGTGGTCGCCACCTCGTTAAGTGGCCCTCGGTACCCATGTTATTCCTGTTATATTTTGCAACCGAAACCTTTCTATAAGGTATTTCTTTAATAAGGTATTACTTACCTTCCTTATCCTCAAGCTGCTCCTTGGCAAGGCCGAGCTTGTTCTCAGACCGCTCGAGGCTCGCTTGGTGCATTGACCTCACGCGGTCGGCAGAGGTCAGCGCAACCTGCATTCCCATATTGACATACTTATGTTAGACTCCTCAGATATCTTTTTAGATCCTTAGTCCGGCTTTTCTTTCCGAACACCGAACTAAGCATCAGGGGCTACTGTCTATGCGATAATATTTTTACATATTCTAAACTTACCTCAAAGCCTGTTAGAAGGCTGGTACAGGCTTCAGTCAGGCCGCTTTTGGCGGACTAAACTTTCTGGATACCACACTCATAAAAGTGCGGTGCTCCTCCTCGATGGAGGCGCTGTTAAGCGCCTCCAGTAAGCTATCAGGTGCCTCCGGTTGGAAGGAAGACACCGGCGTCTTACGCTTCCTACGAAGGGACCGCTTGCTGGACTCAGGAACCGCTGATGGTTCCGGCATGGAGTCCGGACGAGGGTCGGGCTTAGAGCCCCTGGGGGTCTCGCCCCACGCGCTGAGTCCGGATGTTGCCTTGCGGCGCCTCCTGCGCCACCTCCTCTTGACCAGGCCCCCTTGGGGCACCACCTCGGCGGCGTCTGCAGCATGAGGCGATGAGGCGGCGGAAGTGAAGTACTCTCCATTTCCGGCGAACTTCGGGGACCCGCTCGACGGCGGCGAACTTCGCCTTTTGGGCGGGCTGCATGATTGCTCGGCATTAGAGAATACTTTGCAATAAAAAAGCCATGGGTATCCGGACACTTACGATCTCGCCAGGGGCTTGGCCCTTGTTGGCCAATTCTCCTCGTCGTTGTCGACGTTGGTGGAGAAGTTCGGAGGAAGGGTTCTTCCCTTCTTGGACCCTCCGGCCTCCCCAGTTGGGGCGGCCTTCCTCTTCCTCTCCTCCCCTGCTGGGGGAGAGGCTTCTTTTTCCTCCTCCTCGTTCGTGGAGAAGATTCTGCCTGTAATCGACAACACCAGCGCCGGAGCCCCTTCGAGTTCCCGTTTCCTCCTTCTTGGCCTTCTTCTCCGGTACCACATGAGGTACCGGAGCCAGCAGTCCCGTCAATTGGGCGTCCGTTGGGTCTTCTGGCAAAGGAGTCGGACAGTTAACCTGTCCGGACGTCTTCAGCCAGTCCTGTTAAAGGTTAGGGAGTTTTAGATCCCGCATAGAGTCAAACTATGAAAAAAGAGTCCCATAAAGGGTAAAATAACTCACCTCGCTGGCTTGACGCTGCAAGCTGAATCCGCGATCTTGATGGCGGATGTAGAGCCTCGGCGCCTTGAACAAGACCTTCCGTGCATCTTCGCACGTGGTGTCAAAGAGCCTTTTTAGAGTTGAGTGTTGTGCCGGATCGAACTCCCACAATTTGAAGGCCCGTTGTTGGCATGGGAGAATCCGGCGGATGAGCATCACCTGGATTACGTAGACAAGCCTGAGATTCTTGTCCACCAGGTCTCGAACGCATGTTTGGAGTCCGGATAGCTCATCCGAATTCCCCCATGTCAGGCCCGTCTCTTTCCATGACAAGAGCCGTGTGGGGAAGCCAGATCTGAATTCGGGGGCCACCACCCATTTGGGGTCGCGCGGCTCGGTGATGTAGAACCACCCTGATTGCCACCCCTTTATTGTCTCAACGAAGGAGCCCTCGAGCCATAGGACTTTGGCCATCTTGCCAACCATGGCGCCTCTGCACTCCGCTTGGCAGCCGTCCACTACCTTCGGCCTGACATTGAAGGTCTTCAGCCATAAGCCGAAGTGGGGCTGGATGCAGAGGAAGGCCTCGCACACGACGATGAACGCTGAGATGTTGAGGATGAAATTCGGGGCCAGGTCGTGGAAGTCCAGGCCGTAGTAGAACATGAGCCCCCGGACAAATGGGTGAAGTGGAAAACCTAGTCCGCGGAGGAAGTGGGGGAGAAACACCACCCTCTCATGGGGCCTGGGGGTTGGAATGAGCTGCCCCGCGTCGGGCAGCCGGTGCGCGATGTTGCTGGACAAGTATCCGGCCTCCCGCAGCTTTGTGATGTGCCCCTCCGTGACGGAGGAGGCCATCCACCTGCCTCCCGCTCCGGACATGATTGGAGAAGGTTGAGGTGGGGTGTGCGGACTTGGGCGCTGGAGCTCGAGTCTTGTGAAAATGGATGAGCAAAGGAGGAAGAAGGCGTAGGTGAAAAGGTGGATCCTTATCCCCTTATATAGACGGACGGAGCTATGCGTCCCCCACCAGCCTGGTAAAACTCGCTTATCTCCCAAGCGCCGTAATCAATGGCGCGGATGGGTTACCCACGTCCGTATTGATGAGAATCCCGGAATAAGGTGGCACGATCTATGCTTTGATAAGACGTGCCAAGGAAACCGCCTCGCTAAACGCGCTGAGGTGGAACAGTAAAAAACGATTCATATGAAGGCCTGGCCGTGGTGGGATGTCACGCCGCGGAATACGTCAGCAGATCCGTGCAAAGGTTATTCTCTCTATGGTGGTATGTGGAACTTGTTTTGCAGAGCCGGACACTATCCTTTTGTTCAAAACCTTCTATGAAGTATTCGGAGGAGGAACCCGCCTTGCAATGCCGAAGACAATATGCGCGCCGGACTAGTCGTCATTGAAGCCTGGTTCAGGGGCTACTGACGGAGTCCTGGACTAGGGGGTGTCCAGATAGCCGAACTATCATCGCGGCCGGACTCCAAGACTATGAAGATACAAGGTTGAAGACTTCGTGCCGTGTCCGGATGGGACTTTCCTTGGAGTGGAAGGCAAGCTTGGCGATACGGATATGTAGATCTCCTACCATTGTAACCGACTCTGTGTAACCCTAACCCTATCCGGTGTCTATATAAACCGGAGGGTTTTAGTCCGTGGGGCGAACAACAATCATACCATAGGCTAGCTTCTAGGGTTTAGCCTCCTTGATCTCGTGGTAGATCTACTCTTGTACTACCCATATCATCAATATTAATCAAGCAGAGTAGGGTATTACCTCCATCAAGAGGGCCCGAACCTGGGTAAAAACATCGTGTCCCTTGTCTCCTGTTACCATCCTCCTAGACGCACAGTTTGGGACCCCCTACCCGAGATCCGCCGGTTTTGACACCGACAGAGGATATCTTGGACACGTCCATGACCCTACGCTAGGTACATGGCTTCATCAACGGTGGCCATCCATGCGGCAGGGCACTAGCACCCTGTGAGGGACAGCGTCAGCGGCGCGGCGGAGACATTCGTGTGCATCGCAGCGCGAACACGCATCGCGTCGCTGCGATGCAGCACATGCGCCGCAGTGCACCGGCACCGCGCAGGCGTCTTGTCAGTGCAGCATGCAGCGCTTGTTGGCAGGTGCAGCAGGCGTGAGAGTCGGCGGGGACCTCGTGGAACCCCGTGGCATCAAGCTTCGGTGACAATGTGCGGCTCCCAGCCCATCAATGCCACGGGATGGCGCTGGCGCGCGATCGAAGCGGCGGGCTGGGGAGGCGAGGAGACGGTAGCGGCGTCTTCCTGCAAGGCCAGTTCAAGCTCGTCCCAAAGCGCCTTATGTTCTTAGACTCCGGTTGGGTGTCTTCCTCATGAAACTGGAACACTAAGGGCAGACCATCGTGATGCGGCATGGCGTACGTTTAGGTCAAGCTAGTTGGAGGTAGACGACAGGAGAATCGGAGAGGAAGAGAGAGGATTGTAGCGATACCGGGTAGTGCGGGGTTGATTTTAAACTGCGGCGCCGGCGACATTAAAAGTGGGAGCAGTTGGGACGACGGTGGGCGGCGGAGCCTGGTCAAAGGGCTCGCCTCCCGGTGATTCTGCACAGCGGTCTACCCGCACGCCTCCCTGACCACCGGCGCAGCGGTCTGCTCGCACGCCTCCCGTCGACTCACATGCTTGCTGGGACGACACCTGCCGATGAGAAGCGGGGACTCGTGGCGGCACGTAAACGCCCATGGTTTCAATAGTGAAAGCGTTCGCCTTAACGTGACAGGTCTTTGTTCCAAAATACCTTGGCTCTTCATTTGTGCAACTTGTCATAAGCAGCTTGTCTCGAATTGAAGAAAAAACTTACGAAGTTATATTTGTGCCATATCACGTGACCATGCTCAGTTTCAAGAATTTATGCTCACTTTTGGATTTTCTAAAATTTAAGATCCAAGATTCGAAACAATATCATAACCTGCATCATGCAATAAATTTTCAATCCATACATCTGTCCTGTTGTATTTCTTAAGAAAGGATTTGGTCAAACATTTTGCTTAGTTAAACCTCCTTTCCGGTTTATAGGGCTCAATTCAAAAATCTCACCAACCAAGGTAGATGGTGAGTGGTGGAACAATTGTTGTAGTTTGCAAAACCACTCAATTAATGCGCTTGTTTTCCTCAAAAATTGTGTTTACGAATGCATTAATTGCAATGCATGCATGCATAAAGTACATGCATTGGTCAATTTTCTCTTAATACTTGCATGTAATGATTTATTGCATCTTGAAATCTGAACATGTGATGGGGAACAACCAAACTGAGACATATAAAATGGGAAAACTAAAATTTTGAGATAAGCCCTATAAACCGAAAGGAGGGAGTAAAAGGATAATCCCTCCGTACCATTGCATTGCCTGATATATTAACTCAAGTACTTGGCACGAACAAACGGGCTCAATTCTGTGCTCATCCTGGTGTAGTAGTAGTAGTACTAGGCAATGCAGTTGATGGGTGACCTTGAATGACGGCGACCGAGGGAATTGAACTGTGCTCGGCACGGTAGGTAACATTGTCTAGTTACTAAAGCATCCCTCCGTTGTTCATTGGTAGTCATTATGGACCGGGGACATGAGGGGAATTTCCTAGGGCTGGAATTCTGGCTGCCAGATATTTCGACTTGAAACACTGAGGCTCGACTGGTTGGGGTTGCCTAATGTGCATACCACGCACGCCACCGAAGGACACAAGCCCTTTTTTTAGGATCAACACGAGCCAAGGTCTGGCTGGTACGCCGTTGGGTCCTACCATTTGAGAATACGAAAGGAACCTTTTAAATTGCCGAACGAATCTATGTGTATTACAATACCCTTATTTTCCTTGCAATAATGGAGGAAACGGCCTTGTGTTTGACCGGCCACGTTCGAAACGGGATCCTGTTCATCGGGAGGGGTCTGGCGTACCGCAAGATGGAGGAAACGAACCTCCTACGGTCGAAACGGGGGTCCTGTTGATCGGGAGGGGTGTGGCGTGCATCAAGAAAACGGAGGAAACAGACCTCCCTACGGTGAAACGGGGTCCTGTTCATCGGGAGGGTGTGGCGCATCGCCAAAACGGACTCCACAGGATACTGTTCATCTCCACCGTCGACCTCCTCCAGCCTCCCGGGGCGACCGTCGACCTCCTCCAGCCTCCACGGGCTCCTGTTCATCCAGCCTCCTCCGCACTACTCCACCGGCCATCGCTCAACCACCCTCCAGGGGCACCCCTCCACCGTCTATTGTTCATCCAGCCCTCCACACCATGGGGTCATGTTCAACCACCACTCCATGGCCACGCCTCCACCGTCTACTGTTCATCCAGCCCTCCTCACCACGGGTTCCTATTCATCCAGAGGCAATGCCATCGCTCACTGTTCATCCAACCCCCCCCCCCCCCGCAATGCTCACTGTTCATCCCAAAGGCAGCATCGATCGGCTTCAGATTAGCGATAGTAGCGGAGGAATCGCTCCATCGGGTTCGATTAACGACCATCGATCGATCGCTCGGGTTCGATACGCGTAGTTCGCAGCGGTCAATCGCCGAGTTCGATTAGAGCCCAACGCCTCGCTCGGGTTCAGTTAGAGCCAATGCCTCGCACATACGCGCGTACGTACGAGAGAAATGCGCATCACTCGGCCCCTGACCTTCCACCGTAACCGGCAACTCCCCGAAATTTTCCTCCCCCTCGCTTCTACCATGGTTTTTTCCGTCATGGACGGCCCAAAGAATGTCATGCAGCTACGTCTCCGGCCCGCCCAAGACGAAAAGCCCATTTTCTATCATGATTTTTTAACAAAGAAGTAGGAGCACACCACATCTATGATGATAGCGGGTTTTGTCACAATTATCGCCATAGAAGTGTCATATGTATGACAGAAAAAAAAATTCGTTCGGCCCAAAATGTCACGGATGTGTCTTTTTTGTAGTGGATGTGGGCACAAACCTAGGGTAGGGTAATAGGCCTGACCTATACATCCTACCTAAGGTCCTTGTCCTAAGAACGAAGAAGTTCAAGAATCAGAAGAAGGGGTCCAGCAAAGGTGTCGAGTGAAGTCCACTCGACCTACCATCCACTCGGAGACCCCACTTTATCCAGGTCACTCGACCATCAAACCACTCGACAATAAGAAGACCTAAAGCCGCTCTGCGCAGCAATGGTCGGGCATTTACTCGTGTATTTAATGATCATTTGTGTCACTTCAATACATGCGTTACCTGTAACGCCACCTCTTTATGTACATTGAATCCAATGTAACGGAGGGGAGCTGGGGTCCTGGCGCACTCTATATAAGCCACCCCCTCCTCTGGGACAAGGGTTCGCACACCCTGTAACTCACACGTTTATAATCTAGTCGACCGCCTCCGGGCTCCGAGACGTAGGGTTATTACTTCCTTCGAGAAGGGCCTGAACTCATAAAACTAGCGTGTACAACTCCTCCATAGCTAAGATCTTGCCTCTACATTCCTACCCCCCCTATTCTACTGTCAGACTCAGAACCACGACAGTATGTCCATGGCTCACGCTCATGTATTGCGTGAAGATTGAAAAAGTTTTAGAACATCAAAATTATGAAACAATTGCTTGGCTTGTCATAGGGGTTGTGCATGATTTAAATATTTTGTGTCATGAAGATAGAGCATAGCGAGACTATATAATTTTGTAGGGATAGCTTGCTTTGGCCATGTTATTTTGAGAAGACATGATTGCTTTGTTAGTATGCTTTAAGTATTATTATTTTCCTGTACATATTAAACTTTTGTTTTGAATCTTATGGATCTGAATATTCTTTCCACAGTAAAGAAGATTACATTGATAAATATGTTGGGTAGCATTCCACATCAAAAATTCTGTTTTATGATTTACCTACTCGAGGATGAGTAGGAATTAAGCTTGGGGATGCTTGATACGTCTCCAACGTATCTATAATTTTTGATTGTTCCATGCTATTATATTATCCATCTGGGATGTTTTATATGCATTTATATGCTATTTTATATGATTTTTGGGACAAACCTATTAACCTAGAGCCCAGTGCCAGTTTTCTGTTTTTTCCTTGTTTTTTAGTTTTACAGAAAAGGAATACCGAACGGAGTCCAATGGACCTGCCAATTTTTGTGGATTTTTTATGGACCAAAAGAAGCCCCCGAAGTAAAAGAGTTGGGCCAGAAGAGTCCCGAGCCATCCACGAGGGTGGAGGGCGTGCGCTACCCCCTGGGAGCGCCCCCTATCTCGTGGATGACTCGGAGACCCCCCCCCCCCCCCGATGTGAGACCGACGCCAAAAATTCCTATAAATACAGAAACCCCCAGAAAGAAAACTAGATCGGGAGTTCCTCCGCCGCAAGCCTCTGTAGCCACCAAAAACCAATCGGGACCCTATTCCGGCACCCTACCGGAGGGGGGATCCATCACCGGTGGCCATCTTCATCATCCCGGCGCTCTCCATGACGAGGAGGGAGTAGTTCACCCTCGGGGCTGAGGGTATGTACCAGTAGCTATGTGTTTAATCTCTCTCTCTCTCTCTCTCTCTCTCTCTCTCTCTCTCTCGTGTTCTTGATATGGCACAATCTTGATGTATCGTGAGCTTTGCTATTATAGTTGGATCTTATGATGCTTCTCCCCCTCTATCTTCTTGTAATGGATTGAGTTTTCCCTTTGAAGTTATCTTATCGGATTGAGTCTTTAAGGATTTGAGAACACTTGATGTATGTCTTGCGTGGGATACCCGTGGTGACAATGGGGTATTCTATTGATTCACTTGACGTATTTTTTGGTGATCAACTTGCGGGTTCTGTGACCTTGGGAATCTATGAATAGGGGTTGGCACACGTTTTCGTCTTGACTCCTGTAGAAACTTTGGCACACTCTTTGAAGTTCCTTGTGTTGGTTGAATAGACGAATATGAGATTGTGTGATGCATATCATATAATCATACCCACGGATACTTGAGGTGACATTGGTGTATCTAGGTGACATTAGGGTTTTGGTTTATGTGTGTTTTAAGGTGTTATTTTACTACAAACTGTAGGGTTGTTTGTGACACTTATAGTAATAGCCCAAGTAATGAATCCACCCGGTTAAGCCATTAAGCTAGGCATAAGGTGCTCAAGTAATGAATCCACCCGGATCCCAAGTTGTATCAAAGCCAATTTGAATTAACAATGATTTGGCATTTAGTAGTGAGCACAAAGCAACATATATCAAGCAATGATGAAGTCTAACTCTCTTCCTATGCGTCGGCATGTCATACAAGAACAATTCATGCACATCAAGAAGATAAGGATCCGCTTTTCACCCCACGCCTTCTTCTTCCTCAGCCCATCTTCCCTTGAGCTCAAGCGCCCTAGCTTCAACCCCTCCCGTCCCCAACTAACACTCCGACCATGTATGGATCTGGAGCGCAGGGCAAGTGGATGGCCTCCTCAATCATGGAGGAGAACCTCAAGGAGCTCCAGGAAGCGGGGTATTTAACCAAAGAAATCGCCATCGGCTCCCTGCCAAGAAGCAGATCGTTCCCACACCGGAGCCCAGTGAGAGGGTAGTATTCATCCCCCGCTTCCTTCGTGGGCTAGGGTTTCCTCTTCACCCTTTCGTCCGCGGACTCATGTTTTATTACGGGCTAGATTTCCATGATCTGGCCCCGAATTTCTTCCTCAACATTTCGGTGTTCATCGTCGTGTGTGAGGCATTCCTCCGCATCCCCCCACTTTGGCCTATGGCGCAAGGCCTTCAATGTGAAGCCGAAAGTGGTTGATGGTCAACACGCGGAGTGCGGCGGCGCTATGGTGAGCAAGCTTCCCAACGTCACCTGGTCCAAGGGCACCTTTGCGGAGACCGTGAAGGGATGGCAACAGGAGTGGTTCGATATCACGGAGCCTCGTGACACCACATGGGCCGCCCCTCCCGAGTTTAAGTCTGGGCCTCCAATGCGACTCACATCCTGGCTTAACAAAGGCTTGGATTGGGCGTTGTCCAACAAGGTGATGACACTGCAGAAGCGCGTCAACAGTGTGATAGACAAGAACACCAGTCTTGCCAGCGTGATCCAGGTGATGATTTTTTGCCGGATTCTCCCCTGCCAACGCTGGACTCAGTACATGTGGGAGTTTGATTCGGCCGGTCCCTGGACCCTGCAGCGGTTCTTCGGAAAGACGCACGAAGAGATATGGAAGCTGCTTTTCAAGGCCCAGAAGTCGTGGCCGAACACGACCGAAGACCTCGGCCTCTACCGCACTCATCCGGCAACTCCCGCAAGTTTTCTGATAGCCTTAATTTGTAGACCCGGGGAGTATAATGAGCTTTCCGTTCTCCTCAGATCCACTGCCCGGCTCCGCTACCCAAAGACCCAGCCATTCCTCTGCTAACGAGGATGCTGGTTCCGGCGCCGTATCATGCGCCCGAAAAGAAGGCCAAGAAGAAGGGCAAGGAGGCCAAAGGTGGCCTCCGCCGTAAAGGCGCTTCGGACGTAGTGTCCAAAGATACCGAAACTCTCTCCTCCCATGACGACGATGAAGAGGAGGAGGAAGATAGCAATTCTCCCCTTAAGGGGGAAAGAAGAAAAGGGAGGCTTCCGTGGATCTAGAGGCGGAGGCGTTCAAGAAAGGGAGAATCCCCCTTACGGATGATTCTGAATCGGACGCCGAAGACATCCCCAAGTGGCGCCCTAGGCTGTAGCCCGTGGCCGGATCGTAAGTATTCAAGGGCACTGTACATATATCTGGCTTTTCGCCTTGTGGTTTTAACACATTGAATTGCGTGCTCCAGTCCGACTCTTGACCTCCCCCAGCAATCCTCATCCTGTGGGAATTTGCTGGGTCCGAATATGATGGAGAGCGAGTCACCTCCACCGGCCTCCCCCCACTGTTATAGACAACACTGAAATGTTGTCCCGAAGGACCCTTCCGTGTCAGGGAGAGGTGCGGGAATCCGTCAAGGCGGCACCAGAGGGTGATACCTCTGCTGCCGAGAATATGGGGGAACCGACCCCCATGGAGACTGGCGATGGGGGCCATGTCCAATTTGGCCCTCAACCAAATGTCATGCTGGAGACCCACACGGCTCCCGAATTAGGTGAGCAGCCTCCTTCGAAAGAAGGGGGCGCGTCTACTCCGCCAGTGACCTCTGTCAATCAGGAGGCGCCGGACGCTCTGGTGGAAGCGCTTCAAAGCGCCTCCATTGTGGAGGAACATCGTACCCTTATGGGTACGGTGGTTGAAAAGGTTCGGTCTGCTAAAAGCGGATTGAACGAGGCCTATACTGGCCTTCTGAGAGGCTTTTAGGTATGTGATGTAATACTTATTAGCTATATAAAATGAATTCCTGTGTATAGATAGTAGCCCCTGAGACTCTGTCGGTGTTCGCGAAGAAAGCCGAACAGAGGATCGAATAGCTCTCGCAGGAGAGTAACATACATATCTATTTTGAACAAACAGGTTGTGATGTTGGCGGCAGCTTCCCATGCCGCCGAAGTGTCCGAACTAAAGCAGAAATTAGACGAAAAGCAAGGTATGTGATACCGAAACACATCTGAAATGATATCAGCTCTGATTTGTTATCTGAATGAGTTTTATGATTATGCTCATAGCTAACGCGTATGAGGTCGAGACCCTCAAGAGTGCGCTGGCCGAAGCCAAGAAGGAGGCGGAGGAGGAACGAGCCACCCGCCTAAAACATGAATCAAGGGTGGAGGAAGTCCAAAAAGAGCTCAAGGATGCCATAAGCAAATGTGAATCCTTGGAGCGCAAGATTTCGGATCAAAATTCCGAACTTGCTAAGGCCCTTCAAAGCGCGATGGAAGCCCGGGTTGAAGCCCAAGGTGCCCGCCGGGAGATCCAAGAGGCTAAGTAGACCGTGGTGGGTAAGGCCTTTAATATGCAGAGCAAATATGTAAGGAGAAGGTACATCTTATTGACCCGCGTTTGGAGTTATCGAGGAGTGCTTGTGGATCTACCCCAGAGTATTGCTGATGCTGCGGAGTTCTTCCGAGCCGAAGAGGGGAGCTCGATGAAGAAGCTGTTTTGGCCGCAGTACCTTGCGCCAGATTATCCAGTGCCCTTCAGTGATCAGCTGAAACAACTGACCGAACTGCATAGGGTGGCCAAATTGGCCATGAAGGATATATAGTTCGTCATTGGCCAGCCGAACCCATACCCAACAGTTATTTCGGGCTCGTGAAGCGGCTAGTCAGTGCCTGCCCCCGGCTTGATGCCATAAAGCGGTCGGTCTGCATCGAAGGTGCCCGGATGGCCTTCGCCCGTGTCAAGGTGCAGTGGGCGAAGATGAATGTCTTCAAGCTTGCAACCGAGGGACCGCCTGCAGGCAAGGAGCACCGCACACCGGAGCGGTATTTTGATGACGTCTTGGAAGGATCCAGCATTGTAGAGGGCCAGTGTTCGAAGGACATTTTTTTAATGAATGTATCCGTGTCGCCTGAACTTTGTATTATGAAACAAGGCTTATGTATAATAAGTTGCTTGTTTTACCTCTAATTCTTTTCCTCCTGTGCGGCCGTTTACGGTATTTGAGAGTTGGCCGGTCGCTTCAAATTTCACGTGGTAGTAATGCAGGGGTGTTTGGAATAGCACCTCAGCACACTTGACCCAACGATTTGGTCCTTGAAGGAGGTGTTAGTGCAGCGAACCAGGCAATCAGACTATGTGGCTTTATGACTCTCACTTAGCCATAGGAGTTTGACAATGAGATTGTAGGCGCATCCCCTAGTATTATGCGATTATCCGAACTTGGGTGCTGTAGACGCCTGACCGGGTGAAGACCGGTCCTTCACGTAATGCGGAAAAAATCGCAAGAGATTTATACTTAGTCACCGAATAGCTGACCAGCTCTTGCCGCATCATGACAGTCAGTTTTCGGCTTTGTCTACTGAGGTGTTTATCCGGATGAACCAGAAACACAATCTCTATAGTTCTCCCTCTACTACCCTAGCCGAACGAGCGGAACATAAGGCAGTAACCATAGGAGCCTGGCAACCCAACTATTGACCAAAGACATGATTCAGAGTGGATGCATATAATGCTATATTCCGGATGCTGAATTGTACTAAGAAAGTGTTCAGAATTTTTTAAGAAATGTACTCGGCTGGATGGAGCCCCTGGCGATTTAAGTCGTACCGAGGTGTACATGACAATCGGATGAAAAAGAGGGAATACAGATTACTAAATAAGCCAGTACCGAACAGGTTGGGCGAAAAACTGTTTCCATTATAGTCTGATTGATACGTAAAAACGTATTTTTACAAGGGATGCGATAAGCATCGATGCTATTTTACATGATTAGCCCACGGGAAAGATGTGTACAGGTCCGGAAAAAGGGAGATGTGATCTTTAAAGATCCTTTAGATACTCTACCGCATGTTTGCGCTGCGTTGCTCCTTGGTGTATTATCCTTCGAGAGGATCAACGATCGGATTTTCATAAGGGGCCTGAAAAAGGGCCCTTGGTACCATCAAAAGTTGACGTGGGTTGTAAGGAACCTGAAAAATAAAAAGAATGAAAAAAGAAAAAAAGGAAGAAATGATATGAGGGTCCAGATAGGGTCGATCCGTATTGTGGACTTTATCTTTAATACGCCTCCATCTTTGCCCATGGTATTTTTAGTGTGTAGTTATGTACGCGTGGCACATATGCTGCAATTTGGTTGGGGCTGAGACAGAGGCCTATCTGCTAATCAAGTTCCTGCCGAGCCGGACTATCGCTCTGCAGCGTAGTTTGGACTGGTTTAACAGTGTCCCGGGGCTTGACTGCCGATGTAGTATTTGGCTTGATAAAGCCGCCCTGTATTGCCGCTGCTAGGGCCGCGGTGTGCTCCTGAGTGCGGAGGGAGCGCTATGTGTTTCCATTGACTGTTATAACACCGTGTGGTCTGGGCATCTTTAGTATGAGATAGGCATAGTGCGATATCGCATTGAAGCAAGTGAACGCGGTTCGTCCTAGTAGTGTAAGATAGCCGCTACGGAAGGGGACAACGTCCAAGATCAAGTCTTCACTTCGGAAGTTGTCGGCGAACCGAAGACGACTTCCAATGTGATTGAGCCCGTGCAACGGGCCTCTACACCATGTGAGGGAGTCCTGGATTAGGGGGTGTCCGGATAGCCGAACTATCACCGTTGGCCGGACTCCTGGACTATGAAGATACAAGATTGAAGACTTCGTCCCGTGTCCGGATGGGACTTTCCTTGGCGTGGAAGGCAAGCTTGGCGATATGGATATGTAGATCTCCTACCATTGTAACCGACTCAGGAACCCTAACCCTATCCGGTGTCTATATAAATCGGAGGGTTTTAGTCCGTAGGGACGAACAACAATCATACCATAGGCTAGCTTCTAGGGTTTAGCCTCTCCGATCTCGTGGTAGATCTACTCTTGTACTACCCATATCATCAATATTAATCAAGCAGGAGTAGGGTTTTACCTCCATCGAGAGGGCCCGAACTTGGGTAAAAACATCGTGTCCCTTGTCTCCTGTTACCATCCGCGTAGACGCACAGTTCGGACCCCCTACCCGAGATCCGCCGGTTTTGACACCAACATTGTTGCTTTCATTGAGAGTTCCTCTGTGCCGTCGCTGTCAGGAAGGATGCCTCATCCCGTCTTTAAAGACGGCACCATTGCTAAAGGAGCTTTGGCCACCGGCCAAACTCTCCGGCTAGGCGGTTTTCTTATGACCGCCTGTTCGGCCGCCGCGCCGACGATGACTTCTCGGGTCATCGAAAGCAATCTTCACATTAAATCGGAACTCGCCGAGCAGTTAAATCTGATGGAACTCTCTTCCTTAAACGAGCTCTTGGATCGCGACGCCATACAGGAGTCGCTTCTGAGACTATGATCGATTGGGCCTAAAACCGATCTCGAGAGAGATCAACTATTCCTGTGCTACCCACCACGTTGCGGTGGTAGAGGAACAATCTGGCGACTCTTTTCCTACCTTAAGGACTAGCTATGTCCGGATTCTGACCCCTCCATGCCGGATTCCCGCGGAGGGAGGACACAACTCAAGCCACGAACTTAAAGTCGGGCGTGGGCTAGATTCATTGGACAACCTCAAAGAACCCAAGCTTCCAAGTTTGGAAACTTCTTGGCCCCTGAATCTTAGATCGGACGGGGTTCGGAATTTAATTCCACCCGCCCACCCAAACATAAGCGATCTATCCCAAATCCGGCAAGAGCCCGGTGAAACAGTACATCATTACTAGGCCAGATTCCTCCTGGTTATGGACAGGATAAAGGATGGCCGCGAGGAGGACGCGATCTCATTCTTCTGCAATAATTGCACGGACAAGGGAATCCTAAACGCCATAAGTCGTCTGAAATTACACGCTTCGCTGACTTGGCGTCTATAGTACGGAAGTACTGCGCGATGGAGAGCGCCCAGAAAACCAAAATCAAATTTTGGGATAATCCGGCCCCGAATACGACCCTAGTCCGAAATAAAAGGGTGCATCATCACCAGGCACCTGGGTTACATACCAAAAAGCAAAAACCCCCCAAGGGGCATGGAACCATACTGGAGGGATGGCTCAATGGACCCTGCAAAATTCATAGCACAGAGGTGCCACTCCAACTCATAGCCTTAGAGCATGTTGGATACTACGGCAGGTGGCCAAAAGTGGCGAAGAGATCTTAGCTCCAGAGCACCAGCCCAGCAATACCAGTACAGTATTAACAGTCTTCGAGACTTTCGCATCAAATAATATGCGGAAGCTAACACTCCATGACCTTGCGAAGTCCACCAGGTAGCAACAATAAATCCATGGAGTGACACGGCTATTACCTTTAACGCTAATGACGAACCTAAATTCCGAACAGCCCGAGAACCAGCCGCATTGGTCCTCAGTCCAATAGTGGACGGCTTTCGCCTTACCAAGGTACTCATGGACGGCAGAGCGTATTAAACCTCATCTACGAGGAAACCCTTCGAAAAATGGAAATAGACTGGAGCCACATTGAGCAAAGCAGCAGAACCATTAGAGGAATAATCCCTAGTCGGGAAGCATGCTGTACAGGAAAGATCACACTGGATGTGGTGTTCGGCATGCCGGACAATTATAGGTCCGAGGAGGTCACATTCCAAGTGGCCCCATTCAGCAGCGGATACCACGCTCTATTAGGGCGAGAGGCATTCACAATTTTTCAAGCTATACCCCATTACGGGTACATGAAGCTCAAAATGCCCGGACCCAACAGAATTATCACTCTCGCTAGTGACCCGGACATAGCGCTCCGTGCCAAAAATAAAACAGCCGTACTTGCCCTTGAGGCACTATCCGAAGCCCTAGCGGCAGAGGAACTCACTGCGCTGCGCTCCACGGTAAACAGGGACGATGTGATACTCGATAAGAGATCCAAGTCCACCTCTTTTAAACCGGCAGACGAAATAGTCAAATTCCAAGTCCATCCAACGGACCCTACAAAAACAGCCTCCATCGGGGCACAATTTAACCCTGATGTTGACGCTGCACTACGAGACTATACCCTTCAGACATGCCAGGAATCCCACGCCGGCTGGCCGAGCACAGCCTAAATATCCTAAAAGGATTCAAGCCAGTCAAACAAGCTCTTCGGCATTTCTGCGAACCCAAGAGACAGGCCATGGGAGAGGAGCTACCCAAACTATTGGAGGCCGGATTCATCAGAGACATTAGACATCCGAACTGGCTAGCAAACCTGGTAATGGTACCAAAGAAGGACAAATCCTGGCGCCTATGTGTCGATTTTAAGGACCTTAACAAGGCTTGCCCAAAGGATCCCTTCCCCCTCCCCCGCATCGATCAAATTATCGACGCTACCGCAAGACACAATTCATTGTGTTTCATTGATGCATACTCTGGCTACCACCAAATTAAGATGGCAGAGCCAGACCAAGCCGCAACAGCATTCATCACTCCGTACGGCCCATTCTGCTTCAACACAATGCCCTTTGGTCTCAAAAACGCCGGCACAACATATCAGCGCATGATTCAGATATGTCTGGCAAACCAGATCGACAAAACAGTGGAGGCATACATAGACGATGTGGTCGTCAAATCCAAGCATGTCGAAACCCTAGTCGACGACTTGAGGCTCACATTCGATAATCTCCGAACATATGACATCAAGCTCAACCCGGAAAAATGCGTTTTTGGCGTACCAGCCGGAAAGCTCTTGGGCTTCATTGTATCCGGTAGAGGAATTGAAGCAAACCCAGCCAAGATCCGAGCTCTGTCACAATTGGATATCCCCAAAGACCTCAAACAAATACAAAAATTGACTGGATGCATGGCAGCTCTAAGCCGCTTTATCTCCGCTTAGGAGAAAAGGCATTACCCCTTTATCGCCTCCTCCACAAGACCGAACACTTCGAGTGGACGGATGCTGCCACGGCCGGACTCGAAGAAATCAAAGCCATATTGGCAACAAATCCGGTCTGCCGCGCCCAACATGGGCAAACCAATGCTATTATACATCGTAGCAACCCATCAAGTTGTAAGCGCGATGCTGCTCGTTGTCGAGCGAA
The DNA here is from genome assembly GCA_021605145.1 of Aegilops bicornis. NCBI lineage: Eukaryota > Viridiplantae > Streptophyta > Magnoliopsida > Poales > Poaceae > Aegilops > Aegilops bicornis. Next base: position 483,496,915 of record CM038674.1, read on the forward strand.
AGCGGACGGACACAAGTTCCCTCTCCAAAAACCAGTTTACTACGCGTCCACTGTCCTAACTCCATGCAAGTCACAGTACCCGCATTATCAAAAGATAGCATACGCGGTGTTCATGGCATCCCGGAAGTTGCGGCACTACTTCCAAGAGTGTTCGATAACAGTAGCCTCTGAAGTACCTCTTAATGACATTATAAACAACCGCGACACAACGGGCCAGATTGCTAAATGGGCCATTGAGCTCCTCCCGTTTGACATAACCTACAAGCCACGGCGAGCTATTAAGTCGCAAGTTTTGGCTGACTTCATCGCCGAATGGACGGAAGCCGAACTCCCTAAAGAGTACGGCGCATATTCCAACTGGGTCATGCACTTCGACGGCTCCAAAATGTTGGCCGGCATGGGGGCTGGCGTCGTTCTGACGTCCCCAACCGGAGATACAGTCCAATACGTACTTCAAATAATGTACACAGATTCCAACAACGCAGCCGAATATGAGGCCCTTCTACATGGTCTCCGGATGGCAGTCTCCATGGGCATTCAACGCCTAGAGGTGCGTGGGGATTCAAACCTCAGGATATCCCAAATAAATGGGGACTTTGATGCCAAGGATCCGAAAATGGCAACTTATCGCAATGTCGTCCTAAAAATGTCAGCTCGGTTTGAGGGGCTCGAATTTCACCATATAGCCGGGATAACAACCCGAGCCAGACGCGTGTTTGGCACGCATTGGCGCGAAGCGCGATGCCGTCCCCCCAACATCTTCCTAGAGAGTCTTTTCAAGCCATCCGTACTATGGGAGGGAGAGTCCGGAAATAAAAACCCGGACCCAACCACACTGCCCCACACCGAACATTCCGACATAGTTGACGGTCCCGCCAACGAAATAACACCGTCAGCCCACGCAATATTGGCAGTCATCGCCCCGTGGACAGAACCATTCCTAGCCTACCTAACTAGGCAGGAACTTCCCGAGGACAAAAATGAGGCCCGCTGCATAGTGCGGTGGTCTAAAGCCTATAAGGTCCATGAGGGAGAGCTTTATAAGAAAAGCACAACCGGAGTCCTTCAAAGGTGTATCTCCGAAGAGGAAGGGCGAAATCTCCTGGCTGAAATTCATGCCGGACTCGGTGGGCACCACGCCGCAGCCCGAGCCCTTGTAGGCAAGGCCTTCCGTACAGGATTTTATTGGCCGACGGACCGGGCAGATGCTCAGGACTTAGTCCAACGATGTGTCGGTTGCCAGCTCTTTGCTAATCAAAGCCACATGCCACCCACCGCCGTCAAAACTATACCCATCATCTAGCCCTTCGCGGTCTGGGGGCTTGACATGGTTGGACCCCTTAGAGGAGGAACCCACAAGCAAAAATACCTATTGGTCATGGTGGATAAATTCACCAAATGGATAGAGGCCAAGCACAGCAAGACGGCCGAATCCGGACCGGTGATAGACTTCATATCGGGGTAGTACACCGTTATGGCGTCCCCCATAGCATCATCACTGATAACGGCACGAACTTCACGGCCGATGAGGTCAAACTCTGGTGTAAAAACATGGGCATCAAGCTCGACTACGCTTCAGTCTATCACCCCCAAACTAAAGGCCAAGTCGAGCGAGCAAACGGTCTAATCATGAGCGGCATTAAACCCAGACTAATGCGGTCCCTCAAGGAATCTAAGATGCACTGGGTAGAGGAGCTCGACTCTGTACTCTGGGGGCTGCGGACCACGCCGAATCACACTACCGGATTCACACCATTTTTTATGGTATACGGTGCAGAGGCAGTTTTCCCCTGCGACATAATTCATGACTCACCTCGCGTGCGCGTATGCGAAGAAAGAGAAGCCAAGCTCGATCGGCGGGACAGTTTGGACGCCTTGGAGGAGGAGCGCGACGTGGCAAAAGCTCGTTCCGCATTCTATCAACAGCGAGCTCGAAGATATCAAAGCGAGGAAATGCAGGCCAAAGCTTACAATGTTGGCGAACTAGTTCTCGCTTTGCCGGACAAGAAAAGGACAAACTCAAGCCCAAATGGGAGGGTCCCTTCATCATCGACCAAGTCCTGGCGGCGGAGCGCACTGGTCTGCGAAACACATCGGATAACCGACTCGAGCCGAACCCATGGAATGCAGCCCGTCTCCGAAGATTCTACGCCTAGTGCCGGATTCTGAGTTCATCTCCTTCCTCCGTCTATATTTTATACTTTAAGCTGTTTTTTATTTCTCTCCTTCTCCCTCCTATTTTTTCCTTTTTTCCGAAGCCGTTAAAGGCTCGTTTGCACATTGTCCGCACACACTTGACGCGCTATCCGTGCTCATTATACCTGGGGGCTTCTTTAACAAAAGCTTATTTATACGGGCTTTATGCCCAACACATGTGTCACACTTCCGCATGTACCTTTTATTCACCATTATATGCATCGATATGACTTAAGTTTTGGCCAAGCTAGGTTGCACGGCTCTGTGCTTACCCCTACGTTCCCGATTGTTCTGGCTAGGTGGTAAAGGGAGAACCTATGCGATTATTACCGCCGGGTCATTTGGGCGTGTACCTCGACCGGGTGAAGCCGAAAGCTAGCGTTCTTAAGGGAATATTCGGTCGGTGAACTAAAAGGCGATTTTTATTTTTCATTTATCTGCCCCCAAATGCTTTTACTGCTTTTTTTTCGCGGTCCGGACATGCACTTTAGGGCATGCCTCCCGAGGAAAGGAACCCCTAACGGAACTATTCTCCCGGAAGATGTTTCTTACTAACCATGTAATATAACATAACTAGTTGGGCACTTGTCCGATAAATCACTCATGACCCCTACGCTGGTCTCCACGCATGCCCCGGTTTTACATAACCGCGAGGGTATTCGGACACACTCCGGACTATTGGGTCCCGAGGTTGAAGCGAAAAGGTCCGCTACGACAAACGATCTACAATCCGGCTAGAAGGCATTTTACATGTCATTTTAAATTACATAGTCAAATTGACTGATTGTATTCCTCTTCAATGCCGTCTAATAGGCTGTCTAGTTTATAGTCCTAGTGAGAATACTTTGCGGCCAACTCTACTTGGCCGTACACTAAGCTCACAGGGATCTCCTTCCCGTCGGGCCCCACAGGTCCGACCTCGGCCATGTGGTTTGGGTCCGCCTTCGTGTACCGCGTCTTCACCATGGCCCAGGCCTCCCTGGCGCCTTGACGACATGCCGATATCTTCCATAGTCGGAAGCGCCGCCGTGCTCCCTGAAGCTTCTCTGCAAGCTCTCCAAGGCCTTCGGGCAGGGAGATAGATGGCCACAAGGCCTGGGAGACGCCTTTCATCACCTTCCAAACTCGTTCGTGCAGTTGCAATTGCTCGGGAAGAAGGTCACCCGTAGAACGGGGCATTTCCTCTTCAGGACGACCCCTGAGCATACCTACAGACATAACTCTGTTAATTGACTTCCTCGCCGAACTCTTTTTCAAAGTTCGCTCAAGCACTTACTATAAATGCCGCGACGAAGTCGCCGATTCTCCTTCATGGAGTCGACATAGCACGAACATCCTTTAGTTCCTCACCCAGCTGGGTGTTGGCATCTTGAGATTATTTTTCTCTTGCCTCACCCTTGTAAGCACATTCTCGCCGCCTTCAACAGCGCAAAAGCTGTTGCTTGTCCGGATCTAGTCCAGCGCCATCTGCAATATTATTGTCAGTTACACACACGCCGCACTTCACAAACTACTTATCTTTTGAAGCATATATTACCGTAGGGGTCTATGTGGCTCCCCCAGGCGGCTAGTGCGGCCTCAAGTTGGGCCTTGCATTCTTCAAGCTCTGGGACGATCGGGTATTCCTTTTTGTAAGATCCTGCATAACAAATGATCCTTAAATAGTTATTCTAACTATTTTAAGTCTCGGGGGCTACTGGCATATATAACCGTCAAATTTCCTCACCCATATGTCCTTTACATACTGCTTCGTGGCTCTGGCTAGACCATCTTGAGCGGCACGAAGGTGCGCATCTCCCGAATTGAAGGCATTCAATGCCTCTTGGGAGAAACATGCGTCACAAAGAACTGTCCGGCGGCCCCTGTGATTCATGGCGCTCTCCACCTCGGAGTTGGTGGCGGACAATCTGTCGGAGGAGCATCCGACGCACGCCTCGTCTTTCGCCTCCGCTTGGACCCGGCTTTGGAGCCTGGTGGCGGAGGCTCGATTGGCGACCTCTCCGGACACAGTCCGTGGCGCTCTTTCTGAAAAGAGCACCAGCGTTAATCGCCTTCCGTGAATCAATCACGAATATGGTGACACGCCACACCGTTGCGGCGGCGTTTCGATTAGGGTCGCACTTCTTTTTAGCCTGCGGGGCCGTGCTGCCCCTTGTTGGCTAGCCGCCGCGGGCTCGTCCTCCTGCCTCGAAGGCACCCCCTGCGAAACACCATGGGTACACGGTGATAAAAAATAAGCACGGATGGGTCATTATCAGAGTATTGGGACCTCGGTCTCACTTACCTGTGAGGCTGGAAGTACTCCGGGGTAATCGGCCATAATGGCAACCAATGCATTATCGATGCTCAGTTGGTGAAATACCCCATCAATCAGCTCCACCAATATGTCCGGATCCTCTTGGGAGGCCGGATCGAGGAGCCGTTCCGGATCCTCGGGTTGTGGAGTGTAACATCCCAAATTTTCAATATGGAATGTTATACATAGAGCATCATTGCATATCATATTTTTTGTTGCATTTTTGCTCGATCCTACGAATTCTACACAACTCAAGGACCCACGGAGAGAGTTGGGGATTTTCGTTATTTTCATATTTGAGTTTTCTCAAATTTTGAAAATAGGATCATTTGATTTTAATTATTTTATCCTCAATTATTTCTACTACCAAAATATGAGAGAGGGAATAAAATGACTTTCCCAAAATAAAGAAATAATTAAGGTTTAATAATAAAATCAAATAAGATTTTATTTTGGAGCTTTTCTCCTTTTTATTGGAATTTACGAAAATATGCGTTTTTCAAAATTGCATTTAGGCCCCAAATAAATGTTCACTAAATCCGGCTTGATTTTAGAAGCCGGGGAAAATTTATTTATGGATTTTTGGAGTTTGTTTAGTATTTTTTTTTATTTTTTTTCTGTGTGTAATTATTTTTTAAAAAAAGAGCGAACCGCCTTTGGGCCGTGCCCGAGCGGGACTCCGCTCGAGGGCGCACTTTATAAGCGCAGCCACCCGGCGCCCCCAGCCCACCCAGCGCCCGGCCTCATAAACCCTAGCCACGCCCGCGCCCATGACGCCCGCCACGAGTCAGTCGCCGCCGTCGCGACCCGCCCGAGGTTCGGCGCCGCCTGCTTTTCGCGCCGTTTTTTATAAAAACCAGCGGTTTTCTTCGGTTTTATTTCGGTTTTTCGGTTTTTTATTTTCGGTTTTTATTTTAGTTTCGGTTTTTCGGTTTAGGCTAATTAACGAACGTTCGCTCGTTAGTTCGTTTAAACGAACGAGTTCGTCGATTAGTTTAGTTAACGAACGCCTCGTTACATAACCAGTTCGTCGTTTTTCTTTTTCTCGGATTTAATCCGCGATTTTTCTGATCGCGATTCCAGATCCGATTTTCGTTTTAGTATAACTTTTCGCTTGTTTATCGGAATCAGGCGATTCAAGCGCCTAGAGTTTCGTCTCGAACCCCTCTTTTCGAATAATCTACTTAAACAAGTTTTTGCTTCTGTAAAATTTGACCTAGATCCAGATTAGTAACACGAAGCTGTTTTCTTCCGCCGTTTGACTTTCGTTGCTTCGTTTGATTTGATTCTTTTTGCAAACCGGAGCTCTTAAGTTGAACTATCTGGTTAGATCTATTTGAGTTTTACCTGTGCATTAGATGAGTACTTATTGTATGCTTGTTTGTTTGTCTGCGTTAGAATACCCGGTGCGCTTTGTTACTTCGAGTCTTTAGGTTTCGCAGATCATCAGCAAGGCAAGTAACACTTTGATCATACTTCTTCTCATACCCAGTTTTTATGCATTAGATCTATCCTCAAACACTTGCATGATTAGGATCTAATTATATTGTGGGTTTTGGGAAGTAGATTGAGGTAGTACCAATTACGTGTTTTATTATCAAACCCTTGGGAGTTACTTCTACGTTTGCTTATTATGCCATGCTATGCTAGTTGTGAGAATGTTATTTAGTGGTTTATTTAAGGTGGCAACTTAAACACACATCTGGGTGGATCGAGGCACCTGGTTTCTATCAGGACTTGCCTGTATTTTCTTCGGACCGCCACCCGGCTCAAAGGGATCATCAGATTATTCAAACTAGAAACTTCCGTGTGCAGCCACAAGCCATTATGGGCTCTGGCATAGTTGATTAAGTTGTGCGAACTCTTACGGGTAGGCTAGCTGATGTAGGGGATGTAGGTTGGTACTGTCTACCCACATGTAAGGTGCTAGCGCTTCTGAAACACTGTGTCTCGGTCATCCGTCTCTCAAACACCATGTAGTGCGAGAAACCAAACGGAGGCGATCGAGTCTTGTGCGGAAAAGTGCGCAAACCTCTGCAGAGTGTATAAACTAATCATGGTTACCCGTGTTCCCGGTTAAGGACATCTTGAGTATATAGTACTTGGATATCATGTGAATCTCATCATGTTACTTCTAAATTAATATTGTTGGGTTTGTTAATGAGTACTTTTAATTGGGATTGAGGATGCTGTCAACCATTCTCAATGTTCAACAACCACCATGACAGTTAAATAAATTTATTCCTTTGTAGTAGGGAAAAATTGGCTTTTCGCAAAAACTGTAACCATAGAGTTTTCCACCAGCCATATATGCATGTAGTAAAGCTTATTCTTTCATTACTCTCTATGTGTTACATTGCCAGCATATTCTATGTGTTGACCCGTTCTCAGGCTGCAACGTTTCATGTTGCAGACTGTTCAGACGACGAGTAAGGTGCTTAAGTTGTGGTTCTATACTCAGTGATGCCGTTGGAGTTGATGGACTCGCTTATACTTCCAAGCCTTCCGCTGTTATCGTATTAGATGGCCATAAGCCATATTTATTTTTATTAAGTTCTCGCTTGAGACATTCGATTGTAATAAGTGTGTGATTGCTACTCTGTTATAAATCGTTCGAGTACTATGTGGTGTCAGCATTACTGATCCAGGGATGACACTGAGCACAGAGATCAGACTGTTCGAGGTCTGGTCGCTACATGGAGGCGGGTTGTTTATGTCTTTTACGAACTGGCGCATTTCCTGCGTCAAAATCACAAAATGAGATACCTAACCATGGGAATACGGATCGGATGTGCAGAAAAGAAATGTCCGCTTACCCAGCTTCGAGGGTTATTCATAGAAAATCCGTTCAATGGACTGACACAAAGATAATCTTCCTCTTCTCCCTTGTACAGCGCGGACAAGGTCTTCACCAGATCGGTGACCGATCCCGGCCCCTTACGGCCATGAAGGGTGGCATCGTCCTCCCCGTTGAAATCCCACATGAGGTGGCCCCTATACTGGAGCGGCTGCACCCCCTGAATAATACATGTGGCCATGACACCGATCATGGTCAGTCCGGAATGAGCTAACAATCTTATTCGGCTCATCAGGTAAAGGACGTCCCTGTCGTCTTCCCTCTGGGAGCTTCACGGGCGCCAACTCAGGCGTTTCTTCAAAGGAGCATTGCTGAACTCCGGGAGACCGATCCGAACAGGATCCGGCAATGGGACGTCTTCTATATAAAACCATTACGAAGGCCAGTCTTCGGACGCCTTCTTCGGGGTTCCGGATAGATATCCGGTCCCGGCGGTGCGCCACAGTTCGGCTCCGCCCACTTGATATATTGACCACTCATGAGAACGGGGCACAAGGCAGAATAATCTCTTCCACAGCGCAAAATGAGCCTCGACGCCCAAGAACAGTTCGCAAAGGGCCACGAAGCCCGCGATATGAAAAATGGAGGCAGGCGTGTGGTGGTGCAACTGGAGGCCGTAGAACTCCAAGAGCCCCCGGAGAAACGGATGAATTGGAAATCCGAGTCCTCTTACTAGATAAGAGATAAAGCATACCCGCTCTCCTTTGGAGGGATCGGGGACACTCTCCGCTTGCTTTCCGCCCTTATAGGTGGCGAGTCCGCTCGAACCGGAACCATGAAGGCGGGGAAGAAATCCCTTGGTTTGGAGTGTCACTAGCTCGCTATGTGGGATTGAGCATCTCTCCCAATTTCGAGTGAGGGCTGGGAGCGCGAGAGGAGGAGCAGCGTCGGCCCATGATGGAATGGATTTTTGTCGAGGCGCTCGATGAAAGCTCATGGAGGGATGGTGTGACTCAGATCTAGATCCTCGTCCCTTTTATAGGATGCTCATTTGCGCAGCTAGGGGGATAAGTGTAAAAATACCCTGGCTTTTCGCATTCATTCAAACACATGGAAGATGGCCATTATTGGGCGTGGAAGCCAAGGAGCGCAGCATTTATCAGAAGCCGGACACTAATCGACAAGTACATGGAATTTGGAGAAAAACCCGCCTCGCAATGCCGAAGGCAATCTACGTGCCGGAATCGTCGTCATTGAAGCCTGGTTCGGGTGCTACTGAGGGAGTCCTGGATTAGGGGGTGTCCGGATAGCCGAACTATCACTATTGGCCGGACTCCTGGACTATGAAGATACAAGATTGAAGACTTCGTCCCGTGTCCGGATGGGACTTTCCTTGGCGTGGAAGGCAAGCTTGGCGATACAGATATGTAGATCTCCTACCATTGTAACCGACTCTATGTAACCCTAACCCTCTCCGGTGTCTATATAAACTCGAGGGTTTTAGTCCGTAGGACGAACAACAATCATACCATAGGCTAGCTTCTAGGGTTTAGCCTCTCTGATCTCGTGGTAGATCTACTCCTGTACTACCCATATCTTCAATATTAATCAAGCAGGAGTAGGGTTTTACCTCCATCGAGAGGGCCCAAACCTGGGTAAAAACATCGTGTCCCTTGTGTCCTGTTACCATCCGCCTAGACGCACAGTTCGGGACCCCCTACCCAAGATCCGCCGGTTTTGACACCGACACCAGGTATTACTCCATTAAAGATATTTCTGGTGGGTTTAATTCTTGAAGAATCAATACCCATTTTGCGGAGCGTGTCCTGATAAAGCAAGTTAAGGCTGCTGCCGCCATCCATGAGGACTCACGTAAGATGGAATCCATCTATAATTGGGTCGTGGACCAACGCGGCCGAACCTCCGTGACGGATACTAGTCGGATGGTTTTTGCGATCGAAAGTGATCGGACAGGCTGACCATGGGTTGAATTTTGGGGCGACTGGCTCTATCGCATAGACGTCCCTTAGCGCACGCTTGCGCTCCCGCTTGGGGATGTGAGTAGCATATATCATATTCACCGTTTTGACCTCCGGGGAAATTTCTTCGTCGTCGTCCTCGCTGGGCGACCCCTTCTCCTTATGTTCGGTGTTTAGCTTGCCGGCCTGTTTAAAGACCCAACAACTTCTGTTGGTGTGGTTGGCAGGCTTGTCGGGGGTGCCGTGAATCTGGCAAGGTCGACCGAGTATTCGGTCCAGGCTGGATAAACCATCATTGTTTCTTTTGAGTGGCTTCTTTCGTTGACCAGATTTGGAGCCACTGAATCCGGCGTAGACCGTCGTGTCTCCGGTACTATCCTTGTTGCTTCGACGCTTGTGTTTGCTGCGTCGGGGCCTACCGTTGCCGTTTCTGGTTTCGGAAATTCCCGGGTCGCTAGTACCGTTGTTGCTACGGGCTAACCAGCTATCCTCTCCCGCGCAAAAGCGGGTAATAAGTGCTGTAAGGGCCTCCATGGACTTTGGCTTCTCTTGGCCGAGGTGTTGGCGAGCCATTCGTCACGGATGCTGTGTTTAAAGGCCGCTAGGGCTTCGCTGTCCGGACAGTCGACAATCTGGTTCTTTTTAATTAAGAACCTAGTCCAGAATGTTCTGGCTGACTCTATGGGCTGTTGGACTATATGACTCAGGTCAACGGCATCCGGAGGTCGGATATAAGTGCCCTGGAAGTTGTCTCTAAAGGCATCTTGCAAGTCTTCCTAGCTTCCGATATAGTTTTTTGGGAGGCTATTTAACCAGTGCCGAGCTGATCCCTTAAGTTTTAGGGGAAGGTATTTGATGGAATGTAGATCGTCACTGCGAGCCATGTGAATGTGGAGAAGAAAATCTTCAATCCATACTGCGGGATCTGTTGTGCCATCGTATGATTCAATGTTCACAGGTTTAAATCCTTCTGGGAACTGGTGCTCCATTACCTCATCGGTGAAGCATAGGGGGTGTGCGGCGCCTCTGTGTCGGGCCACTTCACGACGCAGTTCGGATGAAGTCCGTATGCGGTTTTCGGCCCGGGTGAGGTTATGTCTGTCGCGCCAGACCTGATAGTCGTCTTCCCCTCACGTTGGAGCACGTCCCTTTGATCCATAGATTGATCTTGGATGACCGGCTCTATTGTCCAGGTCCTTGCGTAGGTCGTAGGTGTAGCCGGGGGCCGTTGCTTCCTTGCCTCGACGGTGGGGTGGTGCAGGATGGTGTTCGGGATGAGTAGCCGGTCTGTCCCGTCCATGTGGTGGTCGGTCGGGCTCGTCAGCTGTTTTGTGCTTTGGCGGTATTGGCTCAATGGCCTCGTCGTCAAATTTTGGTAGTAGCTTGCGCTTCGGGTAACTCTTAGTTGGGCGCTCGAGGCCGTATTCCTTGGCAGCTAGGACATTAGTCCATCTGTCATTGAGTAAATCCTGCTCAGCTTGAAGCCGCTGCTGCTTCTTTTTCAGGCTTCGCGCAGTGGCGATTAGCCGGCGCTTAAAGCTCTTGTTCGAGGGGTTCCTCTAGCACGATGAAGTCTTCGTCGCCGAGGCTTACCTCTTCTTGGGAGGTTGGTAGGTAATTACTATCCTCCGACTCCTCATAACCGACCCGATCGTCGGGGTTAACTTGCCCTTCCTCCCAATCATCCTGTTCGGAAGTTGGCTCGACAGGGGCTTCGGTGTCTTTGGCATTCTCCGGAGTGTTATTCTCTCCGGTGCCGGTGTTGTTGTCTTTGTCGTGACACGATTTTGAGCGGCGCTGCTGACGTCGATGCTTCGGAGGGGTTTCGACAGGCTTGTCCTCAACCGGATCCTCCTTGCCATCGTCGCCATCCTCTTTGGGTGTGTCCACCATGTACACGTCGTATGTGGAGGTGGTCGTCCATCGTCCGATAAACGGAGGGTCTTGGCCTTGTACGTCTCCGGCATCGTCGTCCATACCGTAGATGTCTTCAGAGGCGTAGTCCAACATGTCGGTTAGATCTTCGACAGTGGCTATGAAGTGGGTGGTGGGTGGGACGTAAATTTCCCCGCTCTGGGCTGGGCATAATTCAGAAGCGATCCTTCCGTAATGGCGAGTGATCACATTAAGTCCAGAGCCTCGTTTAGAAACGAGAGTCTGCGGGGCTGTCCAGGGTTGGAACCTCCTGGGTGCGCCCGCTCGACGCGGACCTCGAGAGTTTGGATTTAGGGTTTGAGGGAGAGTCCGACACTTTAGCAACCAGGGGAGCTCGGTTTGTCTTCGGGTTTGCCGATGACACCGCCCCCTCCGGATTTCCTGCAACAAGTTACAGAACTGCAGACAGTCCGGTGGGCTCTAAACTCCTATGTTCGGACCTGATGGTGTTTTCCGGATCTAAGGTCGGAGCGGCGCTTGAGGCCGCAAACCCTTTGAAGATCAAATCTACACGGATATCAACGACATAGCTCAGATTTCCAAAACTGATCTAATGACCAGGGGCGTAGCTGTCGATCTGCTCCAAGTGGCCAATCGAGTTGGCACGCAGTGCGAAGCCGCCGACTATGAAGATTTGGCCGGGGTGGAAAGCCTCCCCTGAAACAGCATTATTGTAGATGATCGAACGAGCCATCGGTCCTTCTATCGAAAGCACACAGGAACTCTCAGTTTAAGCACCAATGTCGGTGTCAAAACCGGCAAATCTCGGGTAGGGGGTCCCGAACAGTGCGTCTAAGGATTGAAGGTAACAGGAGGCCGGGGACACGATGTTTACCCAGGTTCGCGCCCTCTTAATGGAGGTAATACCCCACTTCCTGCTTGATTGACTTTGATAAGTATAGGGGTTACAAGAGTTGATCTACCTCAAGATAAACCCTAGATGTCTAGCATGCATGATTATGATTGCCTCTACGGACTAAACCCTCAGTTTATATAGACATCGGAGGGGGCTAGGGTTGTACAGAGTCGGTTTATAGAGAAAGGAATCTTCATATCCGAACGCCAAGCTTACCTTCCACGCCAAGGAGAGTCCCATCCGGACTCAGGGGGAAGCCTTCTATTCTGTATCTTCATGGCCCACCAGTCTGACCCATGTCACATAGCCCGGACGCGCGAGGACCCCAAAATCTAGGACTCCCTTAGCTTACCCACCGATCTCCATACCTAGGCTGCCCTGAGTTTCTTAGATGACGCCTGCAAAACGCCCCCTTTCCCACAGATCCCCATCCCATCCCCATCCCCTACTCCAGAGCATCGCAGCCTAAACCCGGCTACGCTTCCCATGGAGCTCGAGGAGCGACTAGCCCAAAAGAGGTGTATCACGATCTCCTCGCCCGACGTCGTCGATGAAGCTGCCGACCATTACTGGCTGCAGGCACTCAACCAGCGGGCTAGAGCATGCGGGCATGTCTCGGCCGCCGGCTATGACAGCGACGGCCTGAGGCGGGCTATGTCATAGGTTAAGTGGCCCACTCCCAACCCCTCGGGTTCAACCGCCGTCAATCTCATCCATGGCCCCGCCGCTGATCTCCTCTGGCTCGCTGTCAACAATTTGCCATCCTACATCACCATCGAGCCCATTTTATCATTTCGGAAGGACACGTTCTGCGATGCTGGCTTGGGATCCACAGCTTCCAAGTCAGACCTCATCGACGGTGACCACGAGGAGGGCACCCTCTCCGGATTTTCCATGGGGAAAGAGCCCATCTGCTCTTTGAAGGAGTCCTGGATAAGGGGGTCCCAAAGCATCCGGCGCAGAGGCCATCTTGCCCGGTGATATTATTCATGACTCACCTCGAGTGCGCATGTACGAAGAGAGAGAGGCCGAGCTCAATCGGCAAGATGACTTAGATGGCCTGGAGGAGGAGCGCGATGTCGCAAAAGCTCGTTCAGCATTCTACCAACAACAATCTCGAAGATACCAAAGCAGAGAAGTGCGGGCCAAGACTTATAATGTCGGAGAACTCGTTCTACACCTACCAGAGAATAAAAAATACAAGATCAAGCCCAAATGGGAGAGTCCCTTCATTACAGATGAAGTTCTCACTGGAGGAGCCTATCGCCTCCGTAATGCATCGGACAATCGCTTAGAGCCGAACCCATGGAACGCTGCCAGACTCCGAAGATTCTATGCCTAAGTCCGTACTCATTGTTCATTACCTTTTTCTCTTTTTATTTTTTCTTTTCAGTTTTATATGACTTCTAGCTTGTGTTCAGATAAACTGCACACTTAAGGGGTATACATCGTTAAATGTACATACTACACAATACCTGGGGGCTTCTTTTCACATAAGCTTATTATTATTATTATTTTAGCATCAAGCTCACCGCACATATGTGTCGTCTTCTCATATATGTCTTATCTTCACCATTATATGCACCTTTATGACTAAAGTTTTTTCCAAGCTGGGTTGCCTGGCTCCTGTACTTATGCTTTACGTTCCTGCTTGTTCGGCTAGGGCATAAAGGGAGCACCTCTGCTATTGTTACAGCCGGGTCATCCGGACGTGTACCTTAGACGGGTGAAGCCAAAAGCTAGTGTTGTTAAGGGAATAATTGGTCGGCGGACAAAAGACAAACTACCCTCATCGTACTATAAGCCCCCAAAATATACAGTGAACTGTGATTTTTAGCATCACAGCCTAGGCATGCACAACAACGCATGCTAAGCCCAGGGAGAGGAACCCTTAACGGAACTACTCTCTCTGGAAGATGTTTCTTACGATTAAATGTAATATAACATAACTCGCCAAATACAACTTGTCTGTTCAAGCAACTATGACCCCTCTGCCAGGTTTCCGTATGTACTTTGGTGTTTACCGATGGTATAGTATTCAGAAACACTCCAAACCTTGGGTTTCGGAGGTTGAAGAAGAAGGTCTACCATGACAATCGTTTTACATTTTGGCTGGAGATAATTTTGTCGATAAAAGTACATTGCTACTTGGGCTCAAAAGCTTCTTCCTCCACTAGACCATCTAACATGTTGTCTAGTTTACAATCCTATTGTGAAAGCTTGGCGGCTATCTTTACTTGGTCATACACCAAGCTAACAGGAATTTCTTGTCCATCTGGTCCCCGAGCTCCGACCCGGGCCATATGATTCGGATCAAGTCCGGTATACCGTGTTTTCACCATGGCCCAGGCCTCTCCTGCGCCTTCTCGGCATGCTGATATTTTCCATAGCCCAAAACAGCGAGGAGCTCCCTTGAATAAATTCACGAGTTCCTCCATACTTCCTGGAGGAGAATCGGATGGCCATAAGGCCTTAGCAATGTTCCTCGTTGCTTTCTGAGCTCGCTCATGCACTTTGGATAGCTCTTGTAGCAGATCGCCTTGAAATTTGGACACTTCTCCTTCGGGCTGCCCAGTCAGCACACCTATAGAGACAAACTTGTTAAATTTTCCATCAGGGGACCATATGAAAGTAAGCTTCAATAGCATACTGAATATGCCGCCTTTTAGCTTTCTGTTCTCCTTCAACGCATCCGCCAGTTGGGCTCGTATATCCTTCAGCTCTTTGGCTAGCTGGGTGTTTGCATCTTGTAGTTTGTTCTTCTCATTAATGGTCCATGTTAATACACGTTGACCAGTGGCTTCTTGCCCTTCAACATGCTCTTTGTCCGCCAGAGCAGCCCTTCACCTTCGTCCAACTGGTCTGACGATCCTGCCGTCGTGTACAAACACAATGCATAGTTAGAATCACTGTGGGCGCGGAATAATATTCTTCAGATACTATTGCGCTCACCATCAGGGTGCCCCCTTGGGTTTCATCAAATTTTCAAGTTCGGCGGTGGCGACAGTTAGCTTCATTCGACATTCTTCCAGCTCGTTGGATAATGTGTTATTATTCTCCATGAGTACCTGAGGGCGTAACGACCCTTAAATCAGTTGGGCTAACTGCTTCAAGCCTCAGGGGCTACTATCATATGATTATTAAATCTACACAATTGTTCTTACCCCCTTATTATTTGAAAGATGGTGAGTGGCCCCAGAAAGCCCATCCCGAGCAGCTTGGATGTATGCATCCGCTGAGCTGAAGGCATTGAATGCCTCTTCGGTGAAGTTTGGTTCGTGCATAGCTGCCCTCTGGCGCTGATGGTTCATTGCACTCTCCACTTCGGAGTTGGTGATGGATACATCATTCGAATCCTCGAGGAGAGGACAATCCGGCATTGCACCCATATCAACTCTAGTCCTTGGGGCAGGGTCTGGGGTCGGATTGGTTGATGCATGACCACCGAAGTCTCCAGACATAGTCCGACGAATACTCTTCCTGAAAATGTGGCACAGCAGCAAACATCATAATTTGGTATATCTGCCAAGGGCATATAAAAAACCATACCTCTGTGGTGAAGGCTCGGAAGTATTGCATCCGCCTTTCTTTTCGAATACCCGTCCTTCGCAGGCGACGCCCTCTTAAGGGACGCCTCGGATACGGCGTGGTGAGATGAATGCCACCCCTTTGGAGCACGAGACAGAGCGGTGGGTGAGGCACAATGAGAAAACTCTTTTGGAGGAGACGTCTCCTTGGTACTTACGTGGGAGGAGGGGAGAAGGACGGGGTAATCCGCTATGATGGCCACTTCCGTGCCGTTGTAACTCGCCTGATAAAAGACCCCCTCCTTCAGCTCTATAAAAATATCCGGATCTTCTTCAAATCCGGGATCAAGGTCTCGAACTTGGTCCTCTGGCTGCGGAGCGGAACTATGGATCCCCGCGACGACCTTTCTCCATTCCTGTTAAAAATAGTCGGATTAAGTTCAGCTAAGTATGACTTAGGAGGAGGATGGAATAAGGCTACTGATCGAAAGCTCACCCAGCTAGCAGGGTTGTACATGGAAAGACCTTCTCGGCATTTAAGACGAGTAAAATCTTCTTTCTCCCCTTTGTAAATATCGGCCAACATGGCAGCCAAGGCGGCAAAGTTGTCCGGACCCTTGCACCCGCAGCGTGATGCATCATCTTCCCTGTTGTAGTGCCACATGGGGAGTCCTCTAGATTGAAGTGGCTGAATGCCTCGCGTTATCGAAATCGCCATTGCCTCAGTTATGGATAGTCTGGATTGGGCAAGTAACTTTATCTTGCTCATCAACTTCTTAATATCCGCACTATCTTCCTCTTCTAGGCTCCGGGGGCGCCAGCTATGGCGCTTCTTTAACGGAGCATTGGAAAATTCTGGTAGGCCCTGTCGGATTGGGTCTAGAAGAACAATGTCTTCAATATAAAACCATTCTGAGGCCCACTCTTCGGATGCCTTCTTCGGAGTGCTGGACAGGTATCCTGTCCCAGCTATGCGCCATACTTTGGCACCGCCCACCTCGAATATGGATCCCTTTTGGGAGCGGGGGACGAGGCAAAAAAGTTTCTTCCATAAGTCGAAATGGGCCTCGCAGCCTAGGAACAGCTCGCAAAGAGCGACGACGCCCGCGATGTGCAGAATGGAGCCCGACATGAGATTGTGCAGTTGGAGGCCGTAATACTCCATGAGACCTCGGAGGAAAGGGTGGATTGGAAATCCAACGCCTCTTAATAGGAAGGAAATGAAGCACCACTCGCTCCCCTTCAGTGGGGTTGGGGAAGTTTTCCGCCAGGGCTTGGCCATTGATGGAAGCTAATCCTGCACGAACGGGGACTTGATCCGCGGGAGGGAGATACCCCTGCTGAGGGAGTCCTGGACTAAGGGGTCCTCGGGCGTCCGACCTGTTATCCTTGGGCCGGACTGATGGACTGTGAAGACATGAAGGTCAAAGACTGTACCTGTGTCCGGATAGGACCCTTCTTAGCATGGAAGGCAAGCTTGGCAATCAACTGTGAAGATTCCTTCCTATGTAACCGACTCTATGTAACCCTAGATCCCTCCAATGTCTATATAAACTAGAGGCCGTAGTCCGGATAGGAGACATTCATTACCATAGTCGTACAGGCTAGGCCTAGGGTTTAGCCATTATGATCTCGTGGCAGATCAACTCTTGTAACACTCATATTCATCAAGATCAATCAAGCAAGAAGTAGGGTATTACCTCCATAGAGAGGGCCCGAACCTGGGTAAACATCGTGTCCCCCGTCTCCTGCAACCATTGACCTTAGACGCATAGTTCGGGACCCCCTACCCGAGATCCGCCAGTTTTGACACCGACATTGGTGCTTTCATTGAGAGTTCCACTATGCCGTCAACGAAAGATTCGATGGCACCTTCGATCGTCCATAGTGATGCTGTCCAGGGAGAAACCTTCCTCCCCGGACAGATCTTCGTGTTCGGCGGCTTCGTACTGTGGGCCAACTCGCTTGGCCATGTGGAGCAGATCGATAGTTATGCCCCTGGCCATCAGGTCAGATTCGGAAGCTTGAACTAAGTCGCGGACATCCGCGGAGACTTGATCTTCGACTGATTCGAGACCGCGACGATCGCTCCCCCTCGCTCCGATGAACATGTCTTAAATCTGTCATCGGGTCACATCCAGGAGATGATTCCTGTTGCTGCAACAGCCTTAGAGCCGGAGCACATCGTGCCATCCAAGGCCACAAAGTCCGCGGCGTTGGAGCCGCACACTGACTCGACACCCTGCAATATTTGCGTCAACGGAACTCCGGACTCGTCTCCGGCTGTAAGTTCCGGACCATGTACGCCTGCGGACACCGAGCTGGATCGGTTATCGATTTTCGAATTCAACGCCGCAGACTTCTTCCAGCACTCACCTTTGGGTGGTGTGCTAAACTCTTTAAAGAATTTGTCCTTGGAGAAGGACTCACAGCCAAACTATGTTCGGTTCGAGCTAGAAGCTGATGATGGGGAATTTTGCTCCCCACCCGCCACCCACTTCAAAGCCATTGTCGATGACTTAACCGTCGTGCTTGATTATGGCTCCGAAGACATCGACGGTATGGATGACGATGCCGACAAGGAGCAAGGCCAAGACCCGCCATTCACTGGATGTTGGACGGCCACCTATTCATATGATGTGTACATGGTTGACACACCTAAAAAAGCTAGCGATGTTGACAAATAAGATCTAGTTGCTAATAAACCTTCTGAGACACAGTCCAAGCGTCGGTGCCCTAAACGCCGTTCTAAGCCTCGTCACTCAAAAGATGGCAACACTGGCACTAGAGAAAATAGTACTCCGGGCGACGCCGAAAACAATGAAGACCCTGTTGGATCTACATCCAAATAGGAGGAACAAGACAACGGGCAAGTTAACCCTGATAAACAAACCATGCCCAATGACCCGGATGACGACAGTTATCGTCCAGTCACCGCGGATGAGGAGAGCCTCGACAGCGAGGATTTCATCGTGCCTGAGGCACCCCTCGAGCACGAGCGCTTCAAGCGCTAGCTAATAGCTACTGCAAGAAGCCTGAAGAAAAAGCAGCAGCAACTCCAAGCCGATCAAGACCTACTCATTGACAGATGGACTGATGTCCTGGCAGCCGAAGAATACGGCCTCAAGCGCCCAGCCAAGAGTTACCCGAAGCGCAGACTGCTACCTCAGTTCGATGAGGAGGCACCAGATCCCATACCTCCCTCGCGCAATGCGGAACGACCACCGCGTGGTCGGGACAGTGCGGCGGACCGACCACCCCGCGGTCGGGACAAAACGGCAACTCATGCCCAACAGCAGAATGCCCCACCGCCCCGCAAAAACCGAGACAAAACAGATCGGGACTATACATATGACCTTCGGCAGGAACTGGACAATAGGGCATGACACACAAGATCAATCTATGGATCACGAGCAAGCTTTCCGACTAGGGATGACAGCTACCTATTCGGACGTGACAAACGTAGTCACGCCCGGGCCGATAAATGCAGACGGACTTCATCGGAGGTGCGCCGTGACGCAGCCTGATATAGAGGCCCCGCACACCCTCTCTGCTTCACAGATGAAGTACTGGATCACGAATTTCCCGGAGGGTTCAAGCCCGTCAATATCGAATCATACGACGGAACAACCAATCCCGCAGTATGGATCGAAGATTTTATTCTCCACATACATATGGCTCGAGGAGATGACCTCCATGCCATCAAATACCTCCCACTAAAATTAAAAGGGCCAGCTAGACACTGGCTAAATAGTCTGCCTGAAAATTCCATCGGCAGTTGGGAGGACTTGGCAGAAGCTTTTCTGGACAACTTCCAAGGTACTTATGTCTGGCCACCAGACGCCGATGACTTAAGTCATATAGTTCAACAACTTGGAGAATCAGCCAGAAAATGCTGGACTAGGTTGCATATCAAAAAGAACCAGATCGTTGGCTGTCCGGATGCCGAAGCCCTAGCGGCCTTCAAACACAGCATCCGCGACGAATGGCTCGCCCACCACCTCGGCCAAGAAAAGCCGAAATCCATGGCAGCCCTCACGGCACTCATGACCCACTTTTGCGCGGGTGAGGATAGTTGGCTGGCTCGTGGTACAAACACAGCCAACGAGGCAGACCCCTCCGAGGCCCAAACAGCACCGGCAAGCTCCGGCGCAATAAACACAAACGCCGAAGTAATGGCGATAACACCGATGACACGACAGTTCATGCCGGATTCAGTGGCTCCATGTCCGGCCAGCGGAACAAGCCTTTTAAACAGGATCGCAAAGCGAGGACGACGATGAAGAGCCCCGACAGCCGAACACTGGAGGACATAAAAAGTTTCCCCCTCTATCAAAACGGTGAATATGATATATGCTACACACATCCCCAAAAGTGAGTGCAAGAGAGCACTCAGGGACGTCTACGCGGTAGAGCTAGTCGCCCCAAAATTCAATCTGTGGTCGTCATTCCCGATCACCTTCGATCATAGAGATTAGCAGACTAGTATCCGCCATGGCGGTTCGGTCGCACTGGTCCTCGACCCAATCATCGACGGATTTCACTTAACACGAGTCCTAATGGACAGTGGTAGCAGCCTCAACCTGCTCTACCAGGATACAGTGCGAAACATGGGCATTAATCCCTCACGAATCAAACCCACAAAGACTAACTTTAAAGGAGTTATACTAGGCGTAGAGGCCCGTTGTATGGGCTCAATCACGCTGGAGGTGGTGTTCGGCTCTACGGACAACTTCCAAAGCGAAGAGCTAATCTTCGATATTGTCCCCTTCCGCGGCGGCTACCACGCACTGCTCGGACGAACCGCGTTCGCTAGATTCAAAGTGGTGCCACACTATAATTATCTCAAACTCAAGATGCCCGGTCCACGCGGCGTCATAACAGTCAATGGAAATACGGAACGCTCTCTTTGTACAGAAGAGCACACCGCCGTTCTAGCAGTAGAAGTACAGAGCGGCCTTCTCAAGCAGCACCATAATCCGGCTGCCGAGCCCCTGGACATCATTAAGAGGGTTCGGACTACACTGCAACACGACAGCTCGGCTTGTCAAGAGTTCGATTAGCAATTCGGCCTCCGTCCTAGCCCCGACAAGGGACTGGCATTCACGCCACGCGTACACAATTACACACTCAAAACCCCATCGGTACTTATGGCGGCATACTAAGCTCGCGATCCACAGTGCGGCTCGACCGCCCCTGGGATTTGCACACCTTTACTTTCCCTTTTTATTTCGGGCTTTTCGAGGTCTATTCAGATGACCCGGTTGCAGAACACACGAAGGAGGCAAGGAGCTCTGGCATACAAGGAAATCCCCATGTGATCTCTGCTAACGATTGCCGTACTTATTTTACATACCTAGCTCGCCCTTGGTCAAGGCATGTTAAATAGCCTTACTCGCTTATCGCATTACTTGTACAAGTACGCCTCGGTGTGTTAATCATATCACAAATAAAGGGTAGCGTTAGCTTATTACTTAATTTTTCTCCTTTTCCTCCGTATTCATTACTCATTGCACACGTACACTCTGGTACGTATTATTACGCCAGGGGCTTCATCACACCCCACATTACGGCAATAAAAGTCCGAACACTTTTACAGTATAGTTCGGCACCCCGAACTAATAGCATTATATGCATCGGCTCTGAATCATGTCTTTGGTCAATAGTTGGGTTGCCCGGCTCCTATGCTTACTACCTTACGTTCCGCTATATCGGCTAGGGTAGTAAACAGAGAACTACTGCGATTGTGTCCCGATTCTTCCGGACGAGCACCTCGGTAGAGAAAGCCGAAAACTGACTGTCATGATGCGGTGAGAGCTGGTCAGCTGTTCGAGAGGTCCTAAATCGTTAGAGATTTTATCCGCTTTATGTGAAGAATCGGTTTCCCGATTAGGCGTGTGTCACGCCCCTAGTTCGGTTTTCCAAATACTAGGGGCTTCGCCGAATTTCTTATTGTCAAACTCCTATGGCTAAGTGAGGGCGGTAAAGGCCGCATTGTCTGATTGCCTTATTCATTGCGCTAAACACCTCCTTTAAGGACCATGATGTGGAATAAAGAGTGTTTAGATTAATCCCGAACACCCCCGTACTACCTACATGGGGGCAGAAGCCGACGACTGGTCAACCCTCAGATTTCATAAACGGCCGCACAGGAGGTCCAATTTGAATCGCAAGCATTATATTACACAACATCGTTGTTCCATATTACAGGATAGAGTAATACAAATGTTATCGTGGGAATATAACATCCTTCAAACACTGCTCCGCCACAAGGCGAGACCCCTCCAAGACACTATCAAAATATAGCTTGGGTCGACGATGCTCCTTTTCCTTAGGCGGCCCCTCGGTCACCAGCTTCTTGGCATCTAGCTTCGCCCAATGCGTCTTAACATGGGCAAATGCCATCCGTGCACCTTCAATGCAGACCGATCACTTCACGGCTTCGAGCCGTGGGCAGGCACTCACGAACCGCTTCACAAGTCTGAAGTAACTGCTAGGTATGGGCTCGGTAGGCCACAGTCGGACTATCAGGTCCTTCATGGCTAGCTCGGCCGACCTGTGCAGCTCGACCAGCTGTTTCAGTTGGTCACTAAAGGGCACCGGATGTTCTGGTCCAAAATATTGAGACCAGAACAACTTCTCCGTAGACATCCCCTCTTAGGCTCGATAAAACTCGGCAGCATCTGATATGCTGTGCGGCAAATTCGTAAACGCCCTGGAAAACCCAAGTTAGGGTCAGTACAAGGAATGTTTCCTTTGCCTACTAGCTTTGCATAGCGAAAGATTTACCCGCCGTAATCTTCTTGGCCGCCTGAATTTCTTGGAGGGTGCTCTAGGCTTCGGCTCAGGCATCCCGTGCACTCTGAAGGGCCATCGCAAGTTCAGACTCTTGCGTCTTAAAGTCGCGCTCCAAGGACTCGAGCTTCTGGACGGCGTCCTGGAGCTCTTGTTGGGCCTTGCTAACCAGGGCCTCGTGCTCCTCGCGCGCGGCGTATTCCTTGGCCGCTTTGTCCTCGGCCTCGGCTAACGCCTTTTTGAGGGCCGCCACCTCGGTCGTGGCCGCTAATAAAGTTCATGAAACTTTAGTCGGCTTGAAAAATTTACTCTTTGATATACACGCAGCTTACTGCATACCATGGCTATCCTCCAGCTGCTTCTTCACGAGGCCGAGCTCTTCCTCGGCCCGCTCCAGTTTCTGCTCCAGTCTGGAGACCTCCGCGGTTTGAGCGGTAGCAGCCCGCAACGAGGCCTGCTTATTCACATAGACACCTTATATTAGACTCCTGCGAAAATTAATTTTGATCCTCTGTTCGGCTTTTCTTTCCGGACACCGAACAGAACATCAGGGGCTACTGTCTACGCTGTGATATTCTTCCTACAATTATGTACTCACCTCAAAGCCTGCTAGAAGGCTAGCGCAGGCTTCAGTCAGCCTGTTTTTGGCAAACTGAACCTTTTCAATCACCGTACCCATATGGGCACGGTGCTCATCCACAATGAAGGCGCCTTGCAGCGCTTCCAGTAGATGATCCGGCGCCTCTGGTTGGACAGAGGACACCGGTAGCACACCCCCTCCTTTCAGGAAGGGCCGTTTGCCGAACTCCGGAGCCGTATATGTCTCCGGAATAGAATCCGGCTGAGGGTTGAGTAGAACTCGGCTCGCACCGTCCGTCTCCGTAGGGGCTTTTTCCCCCATGTATCTGGCGGTCCGGGAGTCATCCTAGGGCGCCGCCCTGACGATCTCCGGAGCCTTCCCCCGGTCCGAGGAGGCCCTTTGCGACGCCTCCTCGTCATCACCCTTCGCCGAAGGGGAGTAAGCGGGCGGCGGTGACATGCTGGCCCTCTCCTTTGGGTCCAGCGAACCTTCTGATGAAGATAGCGGAGAGCTGTCCCGAGCCTGAGTGCAATAACACGATTCAAACATTGCAAGGAGGAAAGGACGGACGTTCAGGCGTGCATAAGGATTTTTGATACTTATGATGTTGCTCGAGGCTTGGCCCGGGAAGGCCGCTCCGGACTGCTATCGACATCCCACGTGGAGTTACCCGCGTGGGAGCCTTTTCCCCTCTTGGGCGCCTTTGCCTCCAGGTTCTTAGAGGCCACCCTTCCTCCCCGCCTTAGGTGGGGAGTCATCTTCTTCTTCTTCCTCTTCATTGTTGTCTTCGGCGGACGAAGAGCGAATCTCGTCTTCGGACATCACGTCCGAAGCTCCTTTTCGGTGAAGGCCACTCCTGGTCCCCTTGGCCGCTTTCTTGGCCATCTTCTCCGGCACGTCATAAGGCGTCGGAAACAACATCTTCGTCAGAAGTGGGAATTCTTGCTCCTCAGGAAGCGGAGCCGGACAGTTAATCCGCCCAGCCACCTTGATCCAGGCATGGCGAAGTGGATGGGAGAGCTTAGAATCCATCCTCAAAATATGTCGGTGAAGGATATACCATGAAAACGTTAAAAGACTTGCCGAATTGGCCTGGCGTTTTAAGCTAAGCCCGCGATCTTCGGTCGTGGGCGGTGGCGTCTCGCCAGCCTTGAAGAGCACTTTCCAGATATCTTCGTGCGTCGCGCCGAAGAGCTCTAGTAGCGTCTGGTGCTTGGCTGGGTCGTACTCCCACAAATAGCAAGTCCGACATTGGCACGGAAGGATCCGGCGAATGAGCATAACCTGTGTCGGTGTTCTGGGAACGGGGGTCCCCAGACTTGCCTGCCTGCGGCCCACGGCGTGGCTAAGCCAGCAGGCCGTACGGCCCATCTTCATCAACAAGGCATCCACGACCCTCGCGAGGGTCCAAGCCTCGCGAGGCGGATGACACAAGACCTCCTCTGGAGTGGCCTAGCCAGGCAGGCTCACGAGGAGCGAAGATATCAAAGGTGGGGCAAAACCTCACGAGGCTCTCGTGACGTGAGCCAAGACAAACGACACCAGGCGGGCGCCAGCACGCGCAGCATCCTTATTTCCTCTTTGGTGCTAAGGAAGCCAGCGCAGGCGAAGAGTACCGAGGCATCAGGCAAAGGTTGCTATATTGGTGCAACGAGACCAAGACCAGGAGGACGGCAAGATGGAGGTCATAGTGGAGCCCAAGACGGCGTCACCACCAGAGCTTCTCGCAGGCGAAGACCGCTTTTGTCAGGATAGCTTGTACTAGCTGTCTCCCTTCAAATTAGCCCGCCATTGTTGGCTCCCTTCCCGCTCGATATTTGGGAAGAGGACCAGGTCCTCTGTAAATAGGTCTAGCCACCACAGTAGGAGGCATCGGATCCTCACCCGCACAAGTTCGACAAGCACATGAACACCTCAACCTCGGGAGGCTGTTCTTCCTTTGTACTATTCATCATAAGCCCAAGAGGCAATCCACCACCACCACACCGGAGTAGGGTATTATACCACAACGGTGGCCCGAACCAGTATAAACCTCGTGTCTCTCTGTGTTGCGAATTCGTCGAGTTCATCGGCGAGATCTTTGTGAGCTAGGGTATAGATAGGTAGGAGGGAAAGACTTCGCGCGCACCCCAGTGTTTGAACCTCAAGGGTTTGTCGGAACCCCACATCCGACATTTGGCGCGCCAGGTAGGGGTGCGCCAGAGCTTCTTATCCACCAACCAGCTCGCCGATGCTCCACAGCCATGATGTCCGGCGACTCAAGGGCCGGCTCTGATCGCTGGGCAACCTGGCCAGCCCGGGCAGCGCCGCCTGCCCATGAAGATCTCGACCCCGCACTCCAGACGGCGCGAGCGTTGCCAAACTCCGTCGGGCGCGGACAGCGTGGCCAGACATCATCCACCCTCACCCCGCGGCAAGTACGAGCCGCGGCCAGAGCAGCGAGTCATGCTGCAGCAACGGCGCCGCACTCACGGCGGGAGCAAGCAAACATGCGGGCGGCTCTCACGGTGGAAAGGGAGCTGCTGTGATGCAGGTTGATGGAGAGCTGCGGGGATACGC
Organism: Aegilops bicornis; assembly: GCA_021605145.1. NCBI lineage: Eukaryota > Viridiplantae > Streptophyta > Magnoliopsida > Poales > Poaceae > Aegilops > Aegilops bicornis. Next base: position 483,522,435 of record CM038674.1, read on the forward strand.
TGCTGGAGCGTGTTGCCGAGCTGCTGGATGCAGCGGCGTTGGGATCACCACCCTTCTGCTATCAGCTTCCTCCCAGGCCACTGCAGGGCCGCACGGTGAACCTCACCACATCTGTGTGCCATCAACTACGCCCGGGGACTTCGTCAACATCAGCATGGCCAGTGGCGTCGGGGGCTCCGACTCCCCCATGCCGCTCTCGACAAGCGCGAGCGCAAGCGTCGCCCTTCATGGTCCCAGCAGGATGCCACGCTACAATCCTCAGGACGCCACCCCGGGCCAAGCAACTTGGAGCGTGGGGCACCACGGCGAGGTGTTCGGGGTGACGGCCCTAGAAGCCTACGTGCCCCGCATGATGGATCAAGGATACGCACCAGAGGACGACCTCGGCTCATTCATTGGAGAAGATTGGGGAGAGGGCGTGCTAGGAGCCGAAGCCTTCCAAGAACCAACGGAGAACCACAACGATCGCGCCGGCAACGGCAACGATAGGGTACCGCTAATCTCTCAGTAACTGGCTTATGCTAACCATGGGTTGCAGATGAATCAGGTTGCAGCGTCGATCGATGACCCTGCCACGGTGGCACCCGTTCCAACAAGGGAGACACACTGGGGGCCACCAAGAGGGAGCCAGGAGCAAGGCCCCTCCCCGCGGCGCGCGACGCCTGGCGATACCCGGAGGTAGGCCCTCCGCCGGGTAGGCCTCGCAACCCTTCCCCCGGCAGAGCACCTGTGGTCACCGAGGGAACCACTGTCGTCCTCTTTCCCTCCTCTGTGTCTTCCTGGTGACTGGTCGGCTCAGAGGAGGTCGAGGGTGGCGCAAGGCGGGGCCCTCGTCTGGCGATATGAAGCAAGGCCGGTACCTGTGAAGAAGGCCCAGTGCTTGTGAAGCTCGCCGCCCGTGACACTCTCACGTAATAATGAGTTGGGGCTGTACACGCCCCGGAGTCTCAGGGGTGCCGGCCTCAGGCCCTGGGGCTCCCTCCCACGCCTAGTGGCAGCACTTAGTTCCGCGCTAGTGAGAAGAGTTGAAGACCAGAAGACTAGACTAGGTGCCGGACGCGGCCATTTGCTTTGGATCACTCTTTCTCAGTAGCTTTGCTTTCTGGATCTGGAATTGAGTTGAAGTTGAATTTTTATTGATGTGCGCGGGCGGAGCCTTTTCTCGTTTGAGCAATTTCTTGTGTTCTGGATCTCGTTTTTTCTGGGACTCATGTCCGTCACCTTCCCCTCACGAGCTCCTCGCGAGCGGGACTGCGCGAAGCACGCGCACGCCAAGCGCGTGCTAGCACTACGACTGGAGCTCACCTCTAGTGGGGCCCCTTCTAACGGGGCGACGAGCTCCGCAGGGTTCTCAGGAACTTGACGCGTCGCGACCCAGCTCAAGGCTGGCATTGACTAAGGTAAACCACAACAGAGAACTCGCACCCGGATTCATGAGCTCACGAGGACACAAACTCGCATTGCATAGGAAAGTAAAAACTGTAGTTTGTTTACATGAGGGGTTCCCCCTCCCAAAATGCTCTCACAAGTTTTTCAAGGGCCACGCCCGAATTTGTGCGCAGGGTGAAATGACAGGAGAACAAGGGATCAGCCAGAAATGTCGCTCGCTGCGTCACCCGCGGATCCGTCACTCGCATCGTCATCGTCTCCATCAGCATTGTCGCCGCCATCGGCTACGCCCCCGTCGCCGTTGTCAACCACGCCGCCTTCGTCTACGATGACCACCACCGCGTCATCCTCAGAAGTGAAGGCCCTAACCAACGCGTCCACGTTGTCCTCAACCCAACGCGCTAGGTCGCCCAGGACGGCCGTGTGTACGGGGGCGATGGCGGCATTGAAATCAAAGTTGTGGTCGGCATTCAGGAGGTGGCTGAAGACACGGGAGAAAGTGCGCTCGAGCAGGCCACGACCCCTTTCCTCTGCAAGCTGGCGAGCTCTGGCAGAGCGAGCTCTGGCATAATCATTCGAGTGAAGGGTCGGCACCTCCGCATCGCAAATATGGCCCAGGGCGATATTGGCCCTGTTCCGGAGATCCTGAAGCATAGGAGTATGCTCGTGCTCTAGTGTGCGCCGCTGGATCACTTCTTTCGTGTTCTTCCTTGCAATGGCCTCAGCGTCGTCAACCCGCCTCCAAAGGGAACACAGCTCGGCGCGGGCGGAGGCCAAGTCCGCCTGCGCCGTGACTAGGGCGGTGGCCGTGGGTTCCGCATGCCTCTTGGCCTCGTCCAACCTGGACCTGAGGGCAGCGGCCCTGCCCTCATCCTCCGCGCCAGCGAGCTTCAGCTTCAGGTCCTACCTACCCTCAAGATCTGCGTGAACCTCGGCCACCCGGCGAGCAACCTCCTCCTCGACTCTGGCCTCGCGGGCCCCGACGACATCTTCTGCTTGGGCGACTTGGCGCTCCCTCGTCTCCAGTCGCTCGAGCTCGAGGCTGTGCTCCACGGCCTCCAGGGTCAGCGCCTCCTCGCGCTTCCGGATCTCCTCTTCCTCCGCAGGCGTCCCCCTCAGCAATGCCAGAGCGGCCCTGCGCACCTCCACCTGCTGTTCAAGAGACGCGCTCCAGGCCTGGGGCTCCCACGCGCGCTTCTCCCCAGCCTCGCGACAACGGTCAGCCTCGCGAGCCTCTTCCAGAGCTCGCAAGCGGGCTTCATGGGAAATCTTGAGGGACGCCTCGGCTTCGCGTTCTCAAGGTCGCGCTGATAGCGACCGAAGTTGATGGCCACCTTCAGCTTGCGCCGCTCCTCCACCTACCGGAGACCCTCAACCTCAAGGCACGAGTCGACACCCGCGAGCTCTTCACCGAGTCGGCGCATCGCGCCCATCGCCTCCTGGAAGAGCTCGTGACGAACCACGCTTCCCCCGCGCTCGAGCTCGAACGCCCGGCCCACCTCGTCCTCCACCTCGGGGGCTGCCGGCGGGGCGCCAAGCGGCACACCACCCCTCGGCAGGGGGCTGGGGGCTGGCACTCCACCCGACGTCAACTCATCCTTTCGAGGAGCCCGAGCCTATCGGGGCTGCTTGAAGAGGAACCGAAGATTGAAGCCAACCAGCTGCTGCCCATGAGCAAAGGAAGAGTCTTAGGCACGCCCGCCAATCTCCACGCCAGGCCGTGGGAGAGGGGTGGCCAAGTCGCGGGATCGGTACGCCGCGAAGGCAGAGACGCTCCCCTGATCGACCCCTCTCTAGGGGCGGTAGGCGGGCCAGGAACGCTCAAGGCCGATGATGAAGTTGGAGAAGTAGGAGGCTGCTTCTCGGGAGTCGCAACAACTTCGACGGGAGGAGCCCTGGAGGACCAACGTTAGAATAAGGAGACTGCATGGAGGAAGCCATGACAATAAGATACTTACACGTTAATGGCGATGTACTTTCGCCGCCAGGGGATCCTTTCCTCTTACGGAGCTCCTCGAAGTCCACACAAAGACGACCGAAGCGCTGGACGTGACGATCGGTGCGCAGCGGGGCCGAAGGAGGGCGCGGAAGGATATCTTCAGGGGTGCCCGGTTGCGGCAAACGGCCGGGCACCGTTTCACCACGACCTCCCGAGGCTACTGGAGCCTTGACCTCGGGAGTCGCATGCGGCGTCTCCTCAGCAACCGACGCCTCAGGAGGGGGTGGCAGGCTCCTGAGGACGATGCCCTAGGATCTCCACTCGGCACTTGCTCCTCAGCACTCGAGCCACCGGCCTCCGTCGGAGCTCACCCACCTGCACCGTCGCTTGGGGCGAGCTCTGCACCAGGGGAAAGGAAGGGAACCACAACGACGGGGTTCTCGCGAGGCCCCTCCAGGCCGATCGGCCGCGGCCCCCACTCGTCAAAAGGAGGCATGTTCTCTGAAAATTCATCCTTATTCTTGCACCGGAACAGTAAGCAATTCTTCCCAGGCAGTTCGGCCGGCAAAGGGACACCCGTCAGGACCTTGCGCACTATCTACCGCGTCCCGAGAAGGAGCCCAAACTCCTGGAACCTCATGTGGTCCTGGCTGTGAAGCAAGGTCCACATTAGGCAAGAATGGCACTGAAGCGGAGCAACCCGGCGTTTGACGAATTCCTTCACCACCATCTGCGCGGTCACGCCGCGATCCTTCAGCAACCTCAACCTGAGCCAGACGTGAGCAAGGTCGGGGATCGTGAGCCGCAGATGGCTCCAGACGGGGTTAGGAACAGCGGGCCCCGACGGAGCCTGAAGCAGAGGACTGGGCACACCGGCATCGACGAACACCCATCGTGTCCAAAATTCGCTCGAGGATGGAGGAAGCTTGAAGTCGATCCCCTCGCCCGCCGTCGCAGCCACGGCGTGGAAGCTCACGCATCCCGAGCTTTGTTGGGGGTCGGTCAGATGCAATGAGAAGAAATGGTGAAGGAGGGCCACGGAAGGGGCTATGCCAGCCATGGCTTCGCACACGAAGGCGAAGACGGCGAGAAGATTCACAGACTGAGGATCAAGATGGAGCATGTGGATCTGATAATGCTCAAGCACAACATTGAAGAAGGCAGAAAAGGGGGGAATCAGGCCAGCCCAGAGGGCATCTATGAAGATTGGGACTTTGGTGGCCGCCTGAGCCGTGCGGGTGCGAGACGCGGGCCAAGCCACTGTCTCCCCCACTTGTTGAAGCTTGAGGCAAGCATTGGGTACACCTTGTCCATGGCCTCGTTGTTGAGCACCCAAGACCGGCCGGGCGCCGGCGCAAAGGACGGAGGCGCAGCTGGGAGAGGCAGAGGCCCCTTCCCCTTTTCAGCTTGTTTCGGCGCCACGGCGATGGAGCAGGCGGAGCGCAAGTTAGATTGGAGAAGAGGAACAGAGTCTCGGAAAAGCAGAGGGATTGGGGAAGCGAGTCGCAGGCAACTGGGAATAACTGTGTAGGCCGCAAGGGGCTGCATAGCTAGGCGGATTCAAAGCCATCATGGGGAAGCGGAGACGCCCACGTCCAGTCAACCGCCATGCATCAACCGAGGCCGCAGGATTTTGGGGCCCCGCGGTGCTCCGAACTTGACCCTTGGCTTCGCCGCGAAGCCAAGCCCGAGCGCACCTTGGGCCTGGGGGCTACTGTTGGCATTCTGGGAACGGGGGTCCCCAGACTTGCCTGCCTGCGGCCCACAACGTGGCTAAGCCAGCAGGTCATACGGCCCATCTTCATCAACAAGGCATCCACGACCCTCGCGAGGGTCCAAGCCTCGCGAGGCGGATGACGCAAGACCTCCTCTGGAGTGGCCTAGCCAGGTAGGCTCACGAGGAGCGGAGATATCAAGGTGGGGAAAACCTCCCGAGGCTCTCGTGACGTGATCCATGACGAACAACACCAGGCGGGCGCCAGCGCGCGCAGCGTCCTTATTTCCTCTTTGGTGCTAAGGAGGCCAGCGCAGGCAAAGAGTACCGAGGCATCAGGCAAAGGTTGCTATATTGGTGCAACGAGACCAAGACCAGGAGGACGGCAAGACGGAGGTCATCGTGGAGCCCAAGACGGCGTCACCACCAGAGCTTTTTGCAGGCGAAGACCACTTTTGTCAGGATAGCTTGTACTAGTTGTCCCCCTTCAAATTCGCTCGCCATTGTTGGCTCCCTTCCTGCTCGATATTTGGGAAGAGGACCAGGGCCTCTATAAATAGGTCCAGCCACCACAGTAGGAGGCATCGGATCCTCACCCACACAAGTTCGACAAGCACAAGAACACCTCAACCTCGGGAGGCTGTTCTTCCTTTGTACTGCTCATCATCAGCGCAAGAAGCAATCCACCACCACCACACTGGAGTAGGATATTACACCACAATGGTGGCCCGAACCAGTATAAACCTCGTGTCTCTCTGTGTTGTGAATTCGTCGAGTTCGTCTGCAAGATCTTTGCGAGCTAGGCGTAGATCGGTAGGAGGGAAAGACTTCGCGGGCACCCCAGTGTTCGAACCTCAAGGGTTTGCCGGAACCCCACATCCGACAACCTGGATCACATTGACAAGCTTGATCTTCCTGGTTGTCATGTTCTGGATGCACGTCTGGAGCCCAGTTATCTCGTTCAAAGATCCCCAGGTCAGGCCCTTCTCTTGCCAGCAAGTGAGCCGCATCGGAACTCCGGATCAGAATTTGGGGGCCGCTGCCCAGTTGGTGTCATGTGGATTGGTGATGTAAAACCACCCCGATTGCCATCCCTTCACCGTCTCCGCAAAGGAGCCTTCGGGCCAGGTGACATTGGGCATCTTGCCCACCATGGCGCCTCCGCACTCTGCTTGTTGACCACTAACCACCTTCGGTTTCACATTGAAGGTCTTCAGCCATAGGCCGAAGTGAGGTGGGATGCGGAGAAAGGCCTCGCACACGACAATAAATGCCGAGATATTGAGGATAAAATTGGGGGACAGATCGTGGAAGTCCAGCCCATAGTAAAACATCAATCCGCGGACAAACGGGTGGAGAGGGAATCCCAGCCCGCGGACAAAGTGTGTGAGAAACACAACCCTCTCATGGGGCTCGGGAGTAGGGACGATTTGCCCTTTTGCCGGGAGTCAGTGAGCAATCTCCTTGGCTAAATATCCAACCTCCCGGAGCTCCGTGATGTCCTTCTTATTGACGGAGGAGGCCATCCACTTGCCTCCAGCTCCGGATCCGGACATATTTGGAGTGCTTTCTCGAACGAGGAAAAGCTAAAGCTTGGGCGTTGTAGCTCAAGGACGGAAGGATTGAAGGAGAGAAAGGGTGTGGGTGAAGGAAGAGAATCCTTATCCCCTTATAAAGGCCGCGAATATCAAGCGCCTCCCCACTCGCCCTAAAAACTCTCCTATTCCGATGGGCTGTATAAACGGCACGGTTGGGTTACCCATGCCCGCATTGATGAGAATCCCGCAATAAAGGGACATGATCTCTGCTTTGACAAGACGTGCCAATGGCAACCGTGTCTCGAAACGTGGAACGATGAACACAAAACGGTCCAAAGTTATTGCCGGGCTGACGTAATGTCATGATGTAAAATGCTGTCAACGGACGGGACTCGTGCAAGTATTATATTCTCTTTGCGGTTGTTTGTGGTACATGTTACACGTCCGGATACTATCTTCGCATCCGAAGACTATCTTGGAGTTCGGGAAAAGGGAACCCGCCTTGCAATGCCGAAGACAATCTGCGCGCCGGACTCCTTGTCATTGAAGCCAGGTTCAGGGGCTACTGAGGGAGTCCTGGACTAAGGGGTCCTTGGGCGTCCGCCCTGTTATCCATGGGATGGACTGATGGGCTGTGAAGACATGAAGGCCGAAGACTGTACCCGTGTCCGGATAGGACTCTTCTTGGTGTGGAACGCAAGCTTGGCAATCAACTGTGAAGATTCCTTCCTATGTAACCGACTCTATGTAACCCTAGATCCCTCCGGTGTCTATATAAACTGGAGGGCGTAGTCCGGATAGGAGACATTCATTATCATAGTCATACAGGCTAGGCCTCTAGGGTTTAGCCATTACAATCTCGTGGTAGATTAACTCTTGTAACACTCATATTCATCAAGATCAATCAAGCAGGAAGTAGGGTATTACCTCCATAGAGAGGGCCCGAACCTGGGTAAACATCGTCTCCCCCGTCTCCTGCAACCATCGAACTTAGAAACACAGTTCGGGACCCCCTACCCAAGATCCGCTGGTTTTAACACCGACACTTGCGTATGAAGCTTGGTCAGCTGGGCGTGGGATACTGAGAAGCTCTCCCAATCGCCTTTTTGAGGGTCGTGGGGGCATGAGGAAGAACTGGGAGCGCCAACCATGTTTTTACGGTTTCCTCTGGCAAGCTATAAGGATTTTCGCCTATTGTGGAATGGCATCTGAGATCCAACCTTCTTAAATAGACGCCTTCCCTACAAAGTCAGAGAGTTATCTGTAAAAACACCTGGACCCTTTGTATTCGTCTGACACGTGGAAGTCGATGCGACGGTGGCGCAGAAGTTGAAGGGTATGATATTTAATGTAAATCCGGAGCTGCTCGAAGTATCAGGGAGGGCCCACCTGACAAAGCTGAAGATATGAAGCCAGATACTGTGTCTTCATAAAAAAGCCGAATACAGTTCTTTTATTCAAATTGCTTTGGAGTATTCGGAGGAGGAGGAACCCGCCTTGCAACGTCGAAGATAATCTATGCGCCGGACACGTCGTCATTGAAGCCTGGTTCGGGGGCTACTAAGGGAGTCCTGGATTAGGGGGTCCCCAAGCATCCAGGCTATGTGATATGGGCCGGATTAATGGGCCGTAAAGATATGAGATTGAAGGCATTCCCCCGTGTCTGGATAGGACTCTCCTTGACGTGGAAGGCAAGCTTGGAGTTCGGATATGAAGATTCCTTTATCTGTAAACCGACTCTGTACAACCCTAGCCCCCTCCGATGTCTATATAAATGGAAAGTTTTAGTCCGTAGAGGCAATCATAATCATACATGCTAGACATCTAGGGTTTAGCCATTACGATCTCGAGGTAGATCAACTCTTGTAACCCCTATACTCATCAAAGTCAATCAAGCAGGAAGTAGGGTATTA